>APFE030430917.1:10008-37443 GCA_000404065.3 Pinus taeda
CCTCCACCACCTCCTCTTGCTCCCACGCTCCCTCCTCCTCCTTTGTCTCTATCTCCTCCACCACGTCAACCTTCGCCTCCTCCTGTATGTCCTCCTCCACCTCCAACTCCACCTCCACCACCGCCACTACCTTTGCCTCATCCTCCTCCTCCACATCCACCTCCACCTCCTCCACCACTACCTCCTCCACCACCTCCACCTCGACCTCCTCCTCCACCATCACCATCACCACCACCACCTCCTCCTCCAACTTCACATCCTCCTACACCACCACTTGCACCTCCACCTCCACATCCTCCTCCTCCACCACCACCACCTCCTCCTCCTCCTCTACCACCTCCTCCTCCAATTTCACATCCTCCTCCACCACCACTTGCACCTCCACCTCCACCTCCACCTCTTGCTCCTCCACCACCTGCACCTCCACTTCCTCTTCATCCTTCACCACCTCCACCTCACCACTTCTACCTCCTCATCTACCACCTACGCCTCCACCTCCTCCACCACCTCAACCTCCGCCTCCTCCTCCACCAACTCAACCTCCAACCTCCTACTCCACCACTTCCACCCCCTCCTCGAACACCTCCTCCACCTCCTCCTTCAACAAAACCCCCTCCTCCCCTTCCTCTACCTCCTCCTCCTTCTTCTCCTCTACCTCCACCTCCCCCTCCTCCTCCTCCTCCTCCACCACCTCCACCTCCGCCTCTTCGTCCACCACCTCCATCACCAACAACAACACATCCTCCTCTTCCTTCTCCTCCTCCTCCTCCTACACAACCTCCTCCACCTCCTCTTCCACCTCCTCCTTAACTACCTTCACCTTCGCTTCCTCCTCCTCCTCCTTCACCACCACCACCTCCTCCTCCACATCCACCACCACCACCACCTTCACCTCCACCTCCACCTGCTAAAGAATTTAAAAAACAAGTAAAATTGCATATCATTTAATTCTCTTTATTTATAATACTTACTGATTCATTATTTACTGTGATAATTCAGATATCAATATATACATGATAAGATAACAAATAATGTGTATAAAAATTTTCAATATAAATAAGTAATTATGAAAACAATAATTTAATTAATAAAATTTAGTTTAATTTTCTAGTTTAAATCAAATATTATTTTCAAAATTATGTGTGGGCACTCATGATTTTCAATATCAAAATTGTAAGAGTGGTGAACATAAAAAATGAACACCTAAAAATCTACTTATAGTTTAATACACAACATTCTCATTTTTTATTTGGAAAAAAAAAAATATCACATATTCATATTCAATATTTAAATATACAATTTAAAATGTTAAATTTATTTGTACATTAAAATTTTAAAAAATATATGATCTGAGCCAAATTCTAATTCAAATAAAAAAAGCTGAGTTTATTTTCAAATACTATTAAAAAAATAAGACATCAAAGTGTATCACCCACGGCAAGAAACATTTCCAATCCGTCATTTGACAAACCATGAAAGAGGTGAATGTTTGCATGAATTTCTCTGATGTCAAAGTCGTAATCTAGTTAGGCTACGGGTATCTATGGTAGATGTCTGGTTAACCATAAGACAAAAATTCAGTGCGCAGATATAGTAATAGATGACGAATCTGGATGAGAAGTGTTCAGACTTTTCGATGCGTGAACAAATGTATAATGGAATACTCAACATTTCAAATATGCAAACAAAATTAACCATAAACTTTATCCATAGTTGTAAAAAAAAATTATAAACCATATTTTAAAAATTATCCATAAACTATGCAAAGAAAATTATCCATAAACTTTATCCATAGTCTCGAAAAAAAGGCATGGCTTCAAATGTATGTGCAAACAAAATTATCCACTCGTGCATACGGCTTTTTCACAGTGTCTGCTTATCTACTCCTTTACGTGAGAACTCCGTGCTATAGGCTTTCTCTTTGAGTGTAAAATGGTGTTGAGTAGCGTCTTTCTTGGTTTCTTTGATTGAACTCGACTTGCTTGCTCGAATGGCTCGCTGGTTACTATTTATTAAGATTAGATACTAACACTACTACCGACAAAGAAAATTATCCATAAACTTTATCCGTAATCGTAAAAAAAGTTATAAACCATATTTCAAAACAAGGCTCGAAAAAGAGGCATGGCTTCAAATGTGCAAACAAAATTATCCATGAACAATATCCATAGTTCTATAAAAAAATTATAGACTAGACTTTAAAACGAAGATCGAAGATGAAGAGGCATGCCTCAAGAATATTAAGATAATTCCAATTGACAGAAATGGCTACTTACCTCCAGCGTCATTGGAAGTAGAGTTATGAAGTGTTAGGTGCGTTGAGGGTTGATCGAACACACAATCTTCATTTATTCAGTCTGACGCTCTTCCAACAAAGATACAGATCGAACACACGACGTTCAAAAATCTTCAAAGATATTTAGTCTTACGCTCTTTTATCAAAGATACAGATCGAACACACCACCTTCGTATTCTTAGTCTGACGCTCTTTCATCAGAGATACAGATTGAACACACTACCTTCGAATGCTCAGTCTGACGGTCTCCCAACAAAGACACACGCCCTTCAAAAATATTCATCTCAAGCTCAATCTAGATGTAAATTTATGAAGTTCTAGGTGCGTTGAGGCTACATCAAACACACAAT
Source organism: Pinus taeda (assembly GCA_000404065.3). NCBI lineage: Eukaryota > Viridiplantae > Streptophyta > Pinopsida > Pinales > Pinaceae > Pinus > Pinus taeda. The sequence continues at coordinate 12,655 of APFE030430917.1, forward strand.
CTTCAAATATTCCGTCTGACGCCCTCCCAACAAAGATACACGACCTTCAAAAATGCACAATCTTTATATATTCCATCAAATATACGGATCGAACACACGACCATCATATCATATATCTAGTGTGACGCTTTCCCAACAAACATACAGAGGAAACAACATTGACGTTACCAATCAAAACACTATCAGCGAACAATTGGGCATGCCCATTGTTTCCGTCATGAAGAAAATAAAGAAAATCATCACATATTGGCACAGAGAGATTGCTATTGTGAAACGGCTATTAAGGAAATGGTCGAATTCAAAACGGCTATTAAAGAAACGGCTCGAATTCAAGAAGACGCTAATAAAAGAAAAAAGTTACCAAATAGAAAGTAAAATGTTATTTTTAGTGACAGTTTGAAAAAGAAAAAAATAATGTAAATTTAAAGAGCAGTCCACCGAAAAAGCAAACGTTATATAAAAAAAAATACGAACCAAAATAATTAACCTTTAAATTTTAAAGAAAGGTAAAGTAAAAGATTAAAAGTTAAATTTAAAAAGATTGTTAATTGCTTCCTTGTGGTGTTTCATCGGATGCAAATAGATAGGTCCTGCGCCTATCATCCTTTGTGAGTTTGGTGCCCACCCACTTCACCTTGATACCATTTTCAGTGTAATGTCACTCATCCATTGCGTTTGTAGGTAAAAAATTGGCAATTTCAAAGTGATAAAGGCCAAAGAGTTGATACCATTTTCAGTCTAATCTCACTCCATTGCGTTTAGAGGTAAAAAAAAAATTGGGCAATTTCAAAGTAAGAAAGACCAAACTGTTGATAACAAAGTAAAAAATTAAAAGTTAAATTTTAAAACAACATTTATTTTTTTTTAAGTAAAAAATGACAATTTCAAAGTTAGAAAGACCCTCTATTTAATTTCTTTTGTAGTAAAAAAGACAATTTCAAGGTTAAAAAAGTAATAGTGATATTTAAAAATGCAATGTGTAAATTGGTTCCTTCAAAGTGCACATAATATGCACAAAGTTAATTCTTAAATCTAAAATGTCAATCTTTATCTCAGTGACTCACACTATCCTACTTGGTTTGAATTCACACAATTACCAAAATAAGTGAAAGTAATTATACATAAATTTTTTTGCTAAATAATAAAATTGTCAAAATAAAATATGAGGATAAGTTGTTAAATAAGAAAAAAAATTATTAAAATCATATGGCTTAATAACATTTTGCACTAATAAAATAAATTTTTTAACTAATACATCAAATCATATAGATTAATAATCATCTTGATTAAAGTCATCGATTAATAATGCTCTTCATTAGTAATTAAGAAATAATTAATTTATAGTTTTTTCTAAATACTTTAAGGTTGGAAATTTTGAATGATAAATATATAAATAAGATATATTTTTGAAAGTTTGAGAGAACCTATTTTTTTCAATATTTCTAAGAGCCTTGCAATACTCTAGGAGTATCAAAAACCTAGCTACTAAATCACCGAGGGTTTTTTTAATTACAACCAATTAGTTATTGGATTAAAACAATGAGGGAAATTATAAGGAAACAAACATTGGGTTTACCAAAAATATTTTGATCTATTAAAATATATATTATATATGTATCTTAGAAACACAATTATAATGAATTTATTATTATCTATTTCTATATTGACTATAATATTAAACCCCACAAAAGTGTTTCCCCTTATTAATATAACCCTTTGACCACTCTGACCACTATAATGTCTGGATACAATATGTGCCCCTTAACGAAAAACCATAATGAATGGCAAAACACTAATATGACCCATGGCCACTAATTTACTGTGATCACTCATACTCTTCGATAATTACAAACCTTTCCATTATGTAATCTCTAACAACTATTACTATAAAAAAACAATCACACTTGAAAATTCTTAAGGGACTAACTCTAACACTAATTAAACCATACTGCACGATGATCTTTAGAGCACAATGAATTCTAGAAACTATGACCGCTAGTACACTTTATGATCATGAGATTGTAATTCTTGATGTTTTACAACACACATTAGTATTAATATCTAACACATTAACTATAACATTAAAACTATAACTTTTATGTACTTAAAGTGGCATAACACTCATAAAGTTGAATGAACTGTAACTCCAAATTCAATTCCATAAGAAAGGAATATAATAATTGTTGTGTATTTTGGAGCTTATATTTTGATCATCGATATTGACCCAAAAATCACTTTTGTGAACCAACATATGGTAATGGTTTGGATTATCAATATTGACACAAAACACACTTTTGAAGAGTCAACTTATGGTAATGATCTTGACGAGTACTCGCATTTCACCCATTAGATGATACAATGACGATGTATATTTTGTAGATCAATTAAGCTCTTAATGTTGGTGTCCGAAGTTCATTTCAACTATTATTCCTTCCATCAATTAATATTATTCAAGTATAGATATGTTTGTTTCCATATTTAGTTATATGTATTTCAAAATTATAAAAAATCTAATTTTCTAATTTGTGTTTATATTACTATGTTAAATATACTTATTGTGAAATTAATTTTTTGATATCTCAATTATTCTTTTCTTATTTCTAAATATTTCTATATGAGGGGGAGTCATTTTGCATGTGTAGGGAGAGTCTCCAACCTTAAACTCACTATTCTGCAATAAATTGGTCAAATGATCATGGCGGGAAAAATAGACAACTAGGAAAACATTGGTGACATGCTGAATATGAAGCGGTATGAATGTGAAAATTCTAATAAGTCCATTTGGTTCCCCTGTTTCCTAATTTTGCAAGACTTGAAACAAGCTTCACTAGTTAGCCCTTTGAAAAACTTTAAGAATCTTCCAATAGATAGAGAGTACCTCACCACATACAAAAAATGTTTCCTCCATCATCACACATTGAATTACCCCTATAAATAATCTAAGTTCGATATGTTGACTCTTTAGATGGAGACCAAGAAGAGATTTTGTATCAACCTACAATTGACCAAATATATATATGATCAGTTAATAATCTAACATAATATTCCTAATTCCACCACAAGCTAGAGAAGAACAAGTTGATATATTTTTACTCCTTCCAGATGTTGGACAAGAAGAAGAAAGGGAAGAAAAATTATACACAACCATTTAAATTTGACCTCTAAGTAGTACCTATGACATAATCTCATAAGAATATTCCATGAGAGACTCACGGAGTTGCAAAACAATAGGGAAGTAAACATATCAATAAAGGGGAATGAAATATTTCTAGGTATTCAACTAGAATACCCACAACAACAATAGAATATACACTTAATTACATGAAAAAAAATTGAGGATACCCTATAAAGGGTATAAAACAAAAGAAGCCTAGAAAATTAGAACAATTTCTAGAATAAGCTATTGGGTATGATGTCTTGTAGTTTCTTGGAAATGGAAAATATGTATGCATTGACAGATTACTATAGAAAATGATGGTAGTTCAGCAAACACAGGAACATAAACAATCGACTCTAGAAAAACTCAACATAGAAGGAAGCTCATAATAGGTAGAGGACCAAGGATAGGAGAAAAAAACACGATCCAATCAGACTCATACTGACGAAGTTTTATCCAAACATTCTAGTTTTGATGACATATTAAGTTGGATATTAACAATATTCATCTATAAAGAGAACAACACAAAATGGAGATTTGGCTGGAATGTTACAACTAGGAAATAGAACAACATAATATAAACATTCCAATAAGAACTAATGATCCACCATTTATAGTCCAACCATTAGTACATAATACGGTAAACCACGCCTTATATATGCCTATAATTATGCTAATCTCCATAGTTATAAGTTAATTATTAGGTTGATGGAAGATATTTAAAGCCCATGGAATATGTTGGAGCATTCATAGTAATATTGACGTATTTCACCGCTAAAATTTTCCACTAAGATTTTTTGTTGCTGTTGAAATATGCATGCAATTTTATTTATTTTTATAAATAACCACACTATAATTTGTAATAAAGTTATAACTTATTTAATTTCTATTGTTTTCTTAATCTATGAAATGTGACAGGAATCATAGGGTACCCATTTTGATGGTTATCATGGATTGAATTTTATTTGCAGTTAGATCCATTTCATTTATATGGCTTCCCTAGTTTGTCTTAATTTAATGTTAATTTCTTCTTTTAACTTAAATTGGAAATAAATTACAAAATACATATTCCTATAATTATGCTCATAGTAAGAATAGATCTTCCATAGTTATAATTTAATTATTATGTTGATCGTATATATTTAAACCGTATGGAATATGTTGGAATATTCATGGTAATATTGACATATCGATGATAAAATTCTGTCAAAATTAGGTATACTCTATTAATTAAATTATCTAAAATTAATTAATTTAAGAAAATCGCATAGCAACACATCATATTGGGAATGTGGTATTTCTAAGCCATGGTAATGTAAAAAGAAATGTTTCCAATTAAAAGATTTCCATAATAATAGTGACGTGAAACTACATGGATAAACATACTTTTATATATTATATAACTCCAATAATAATAATAATAATAATAATAATATAGTTTAGTAACTTTTATGAATTTTTTAATCTTGGTTAATGCAATATTTATAATGGGTTTAGTGTTTTGATTCTTATCATAATTTGATGGCTATAGAAATTTTCCATCCATTTAATTATATGGTCACAATAGTTATAACAAAACCAATAAATAATTTTATAGTGAGAATATTCTATATATAGTATATTTTAAATTAATTTTCAAACAATTTTTTTAATTAAATTGAGAAGGAATAGTGATCATAACTACATTTTAAATCAATCTCAACCTTCTATTAATGACTAATATTAAAAACATTAATTATTGATTAATGAATCTCTAGCATCAACCTATTGATCTTTGATAATTAAATTAATATTATAGAAATCCTATTATAAGGTATACACACTATCAACATAACAAAATTAAGGAATCATAAATATGTTTTCACAAATTTATTTATATGTATTTCAGATTTGTAAATTATGTATTCAATTTTTTTTTATTCATTGATATTATATATATATATATATTATATATATATATATATATATATATATATATATTTGTAATATGATTTTTTTAATATTTTTGTTTTCTTTTTGTGTAATCAATTCTAAGTTAAATTTTGGGGCTCCGTATTAAAATTCAAGGCATTGTTGAGTTCAATGCAATGGCTTTCACTAACTTTCATTGATATTTAGAGTCTATGAAATACCTTTCTATTAAAATTATGGAAATCTCGAAGGCTCCCATTTATTTATTTAGGAATCAAATTTAAAGGATACAAACCAAAACATATTGAAATAATTATACACATATTAATGTTTCTCTAACATCATTATTTAACCTTCCACATGATTTGGAAGAGAGTGTATTAAAATATAAAAATATATTTTTGATGGTTCTTGACTAGTTAATAAATATATTTTAGGAAAAACATTAAAATATATGAAATCTAATAAAATAGATATACGCTCAATGGGAAAGGTAATACTTTTCGTTAAGAAGGAGATAATTGTTCAATAGTACACATTCTTTAGGATAGGTAACACCTAGATCACCTCCTATTGCAACTCTTCTACTAAAAATGTTCATATTTTTATTATATATGTACAAATTCCTTAGTTCTCCTTGTGATCAAAAGAAGCCATGAAGGCGAAACAAACTTGATGCATAAAAGACTTTAATGAAATAAAAGAAGAATCCATTGTTTCTTTCACTAAAGTGAAATATAATTACATTTATGCATCCTAAATTATCTTTCATCATTTCAAAGAGAAAATCTCATGAAATATACACACCCTTCACATTGAGGATTTTCGTCCGTACTATGTCAAAAATCCTTGCAACATGCAAACATTAAATGACCCACATCTTTATTCCTTGTTAGTTATTCCAAATATAACAATTTTATTAAAAAATGTCTCTTGTTATTCTTCTCTTTTACTTACTTAATTCTTTCATTAATATTTCCACAACAGTGCCATGTTTTTTCTTTCTTCTCAAAGGGTCCTATCTAGTAGCAAAAATTTCAAGGATGGAAAATTATTTTAAAGCTTATAAACCTTGTCTAACATTAGTACTCCCTAATATGCATAATGTAATATTAAAACATGGAATATTAACCCACTCTAAATATTATGCCCAAAAAAATTGTCTACTACGTGGAAAATTATCGAGCTTTTTTTTTTTTTTGTAAAATATGACTAAATCTATTAATAGAGCAATATAGTACAATCATGCCTGGAAACAGGCAGAGCCATGAGAAACAAGAACATAGGCAGCCGGAAAGGATATGCATCCACATCAGCTCCTAGAAGCGAAGAGCAGTGAGAAGAACATAGCAAGAAGTGACTAGAAAAACCCGAGTACAAAACAAAGCAATGATTCTACCCTACATGGGAGGGATCATCTATGCGGAATTTTTTTCCTTTCTTTTTGCCCACTTTGACCCATTCAGGAGGGCACTGCTGAACTGGCGCGATTTGCAAACTGAGCTGGGTTGCTTGAGATATTTCCTTGTCTGAATCCGAGGTGGAGGATTCATGATTCCTTTTCTGGGAGCATGGCTGGATGGAGCAATCCTCATGGTCAGCCGATGGCGGTTCCGGCGCTGTCGTGGTCTCCATTTCTTCCTCAATTATCTCCTCTTCATCCGAGGATAAATCAAGATCATCCATGGGGGGAGGGTCATGAGGCTTCCAGCTTTTGGATTTCTGCTTATGATTGGCTTTCTTTGTTGGGGCAGGCTTCGAAGGACAAGAGCTCTGGAGATGCCCAGTGAGATGGCAGTTGCGGCAGCGGAAAGCTGTATTCTCAAAATCCAAGTACTGGGTCCAATGAAAGTCTCCAATTTTGAGATTGATCTTGTCCGGGAGTCCTTTGCTGATGTCTATTTCTGCACATATTCTGGCAAAGGTATATAAGACTTTTTCCGCTCTAGAAATATCTGTGTCGAGGTAGCGACCTAGAGAATTGCCGATTCCTTGGAACACTGCAAAGTGCCAAAGATGAGCTGGGAGATTAGGAAGTCTGACCCAGATTGGGAGCTTGGTGATGATTGCCGAAGATGGATCGAAGTCCGGGAACCAGGGAGTGAGGAATAAACCTGCTGAACCCCAGAACCAAGGCCCTTCTTTTAAAGCTTTTTGGTAGTCCTCCTCAAAAACAAACACTGTTATGAAAAAGCCCTTTGAGCACAAAAAAACCTTGCAATTGTTGGTCCAGTTAGAGCGTATCCACTGGTAGAGATCTGCTGTCCGTGGCCACAACCCATTGAACCTGCAAATAATGCCTTGCTCAGCAAGCTGTTGGGTTTGCTCATCTAAGGATGGATGCACAATTTCAATGGAGGGAGTCTCCTCAAGTTTGTCTACCAGAAAAGGTTTGGGCACCTGAGCTGGTGGTACTGTCTTTTCCTGCCTCGATGAATGGACAGCATCCTTCTATGAGAATGCCTTAGCTGAGGAAGACTGCCCTGCCGCTCCCCCTCTCAATCGAAGTGAAAGGATAATGGTGGCATTTCTTTTAATGCTGTAGAATGAAAGGGGGTTGAGTTCCTCTAGTTGTTTACCTTCGTGGAGAAGTCGTTGAGCTGCCGAGGGAATTCCCAGCTTAAGTTCCAGCGCATGCATGAGGTCCTTCACTAGGTCCTAAGAGCCTACCCAATGTAGCAGAGTTTTCCCTGTGAGGATCTTGATCTGGATCTGAAACGAGGCTTTCCAGGAAATTGCATCTCGCTCAGGCATTTCGTCAAATAGTTTGGGCGCTAAGTCCAAACGTCTGAGTTTGAGAACCCTCGCGTGATCATTCTGTAAAGGCCAGTGCAGAGAAAAGGAGGAATGGACAACGTTAATGGTGTTACTCGGGAAGAGTCGCTTGTAAAAGCTGCCCGGAACTCCGGCAACTTGGTACGCTCTCGGCTCCTTGCTCAGGCAGTCCACGGCATCGGCGCCGGTTTCTTGAATTGGTGGTAGAAGCTGAAACAGTGTATTGAAATCGTTGGAAGGCAAGCCGGAGAAGAATACTTGAAACTCGGGCAGATTCAGGGAGCCGAGATTGTATTTGTTGGCGTAGTAACTAAATATGTGATTAGCGATCACCAACGTATTCTGCCCGGAAGAGCAACCCAGGTCAGCAATGGTGAAGAGCTCCTCTGATGGCGGGAGATCCATGTTATCAAGAGCCTCTTCTAACAAGGGCCTCAGAGAACGCAGATGCTTGGCCTGGCCCTGACAATTTTTTTCATATCTGGTTTCGCCCTTGCGTCCTTGCATGCTGAAGCGCTTGGCGGGGGCGGTATTGTTATCCATGAGCAGGGCGATTGGGCAGGAGCCGCCATCACCAGCCCACGGCCAGGAACAGGGGGCCGTCCCCGGAACATGCCCACTGTTGGCCAGGGCGAGATAGACCCTTTCAGCGAAGAAAACCATTCGATACCGGAGAAAGGTAACAGAGTATGGGTGCCCATCCGTCAAGCTTCAAATCGATCTGCACCAGAGAACAGAGCTTGGATCTGCAGCGGCGGCGCTATTGCATCTTCCTAAAACCCTAGAGCCAAAGGCGATCTCCATCTTTCAACAAACTCTCTTATTCTTCTTTGTCGAAAATTATCGAGCTTATTTACATTGGAACATTGTTTATTATACCAAGATCTCTAGACTATCCGTAAATATTATCTCATTTTCCGCTCTACTTAGTCTTGCCCTTTCGTCTTCAAGGGTGATTTAATTCACAGAGAATGAGAACTCAACATATTTCTTTTGTTATACCTAACTACTTTAAGCATTAAATATGTTAATTGAGTACCCTACTAAATATATGTGGGATTTACCACTTCCTTATTTGTATGGGTCTATAGCTATGCATAATCATTTCTAACTTATTCTTTATCTCCTATTATTGTTGACATAATTTTCTCCTTGTTCACATTCACTAGCAATCTAAGAGATATATTTTTCCTTATTCCAATTTCCCAGCAAGGCCCCTTTATTCATGTAGAAAAGTTGGACCTATATATTTTAATTTGTGTGCTCATATTAATTTTCATTATGCTAATGAAAATAAATGTACGAAGAATTGTGTTGATGAGTACATTGGAATGTGTTGGTTGCACTTATTGAAAAGTAAATCTAAAGCTTTCAAAACTTTTAAGGATATTCATGTATGGAATGGATATGAAGAATAATCACATATTGGCTCTCTTCATACTGTTAATGGAAGATAATGTACTCTAATGAATATGAAAAATATCTTTGCAAACATAGCATTCAACATGAGAGCATAGTTGCATACAATTCTCAACAAAACTATGTACTTAAAAAAATGAACATTACTACATCCAATATAGTTTACTCAATGAGGATTTTCAAAAATAGAACATTGATGTTTTGGGATGATGTGATTCTATGTGAAATTTATGTGAAAACGTTATGTCCATCTCACGCTCTTAGAAAAAGACTCCTTGTAAAATGTGGTATGGATGAAATCCTTTAGTAAGCCATCACAAGGTCTTTGGTCCCTCTACATTCACTTATGTTTGTTATAGTATAGCCATTTTTGCATATTTGGCATATTATTGTAATTATTTACTTCTAACTTTTTGGTTGCAATGTATCATACATTGGTTACGGTTCCCTCGAAGGATTTCAGCATGGTTTCTATTTTTCTCAACGATTTCGAAATGAACTACCCTTCATACATGGAGTTCCTTCCAATATTATATAAGATTTTGAGTATTTTAACTCTATAATTATATTTTCGCTTGATTCTCATATCGGTATAATTTTTCTTTGTACAAGCATATACGTATAATACTAATGTTATTCCATCTACAACAAACTATCAGATTGAAGGATGTCATCTATATTACAAACGTTAGAATCTACTTATCTTAAAACACTCTATAATGTTCTTTTCTTGATTAATTTATTGTGATTCCAATCCAAAATAAGGAATTCCTCCCTTCTGTGTGTAGGTTATTCTACAACTAACTTGGGTTATCTTGTCACATTGTTTTGGGGTCAAAATTTATGCAAGTTTTTTTTTTCTACTCTTTGGCCTTCAAGTGCTTATCAAACACTTCCTCTTTAGAGGGTTTCAATGTCGGTTATTATTTTTACTTGATGTTGGCTACAAGGAAATTTGATGTTTTTTGAGTGTAAAGAAAACCCAAAAGTAGCCAGGGCTTTTCCCAAAAGGCCTGACACTCAAAACAGTGCATGTATATCGATTTCAATTCAAGCGATTTGCCCTCTCTTTGTTAGTGAGAATATTTAATTATGAGAAAATGGTTTTGATTGTCTTATAGCCCCAACAATGTAAATATTTCTTTTTATTCATAAGAACAATTTATACAATCTATTTACTTGTTACTGTGTATAATGAAGTCATTCCATCAAAGTTTTACAATACTATGATATTTGTTCTATTTATATTCTATGAGGACACATTAGATATTCATGTCAACTCTATATATTTTGTTTCTACATAATGCTTTTATATAATTTACTATTACTATAATTTTCTTTGAAGAAGATAATATGAAAATTAGGAAAGAGGTGTGTTGAACACTTGCCATGGGAGTTTTTAAAGGTTGTCCTTTAGGCCCTAGTAATACTTTATCCAAGACTGCTTGTTCCATGGCCAATTGATATGATTCCATTCCTTTGATCTATAGAAAGCTAAACTAGGTATACCTTTATTTTTATACAAGTTAAACTATGTATAAATTTATTTTTATTACCTCCAATAGTTCTTTTTTGTAGTAGCTTACAACTGCCTATACTTTTATAGGTGAATAAGGGTTACTGTGCATGTTTATATATTTATCCATCGAAACAAGATTCTTTAATTTATTATATAATATCCTTTTGCATCTTTGGACACACTCAAGTGTATTATTTTTTAGAATATAATTATCTAAGGTTTTCTTGTTGGAAATAAGTTAAAATGTATTTGATTCCTCTAACCAAGAACTATGTTTCCAATTAATTCCCCCAAATCTCTATCTCATACTTCCCAGGAGAACAAATAGTAGTCATTTCCCAATTGACATTTCCTTGACCCTTAGCATCATCTTACTACTTTTGTGGTATGAGCACAATCATTCTTTCCCAATATACGCTTATCTTTTATACAACCCATTTTATCTCCAACAATCCGTCTAAGTGAGTTTTACCCATGACATTTTTATTTTCATTCATGTGTTTCCTTGGTAGTCTGCAAAACGAACAATTCAACTCTAGCAAAAAGAACATTTTTGTTTAATTTTTATCTTGCCTCTTCTTAGGCATAACTCCTTCCATGTGAATTAGAAGTATAATATCACATGTAACCCTTTAATAATTTTTCAAGAATTATAGCACAAAAAGCCAATTTTTTTTATACTAATAAAAATAAATATTTACACTGTCATATGTCACATCACTTGCCGACTTTGACTTGTTAGAGGAAATTGAATATTCAATTAAAAAGGTCATAATATAAATTTACCAAGGCTTATTACAATTCACTTTTGTAATTAGAGGAAACATAAGAACTTTGAAAAAGACATCTTTAGCATGTTTAAAAGAAATTTGTATGTTTTTTAAATGAATTCTTTGTTTTATTTGAAAATTAATTTATTAACTTAAACAAAATATAAATGAAAGGATAAAATTCAACTCCAGATTTGTATTTTTGAAATATATTTTGTTTAAAATATTTGTAAACAAATTAAGTTCAACATAAGTGACTTAAAATAAAATATTTAACTTTTTCCTGGTTTTCTTCTAATATTATGATATTATGTATGTGTAAAATCATGAGATAAAAAGGCAAAAAAGAACACAAAAAATAAACCCATACTAAGAAAGAAAAAACACATTTCAAAATTCTATCATTATAAAGCATCAATTTCTAGCTAATTAATCTCCAAAGTACATAATTTCTTCCAAATTATGATAAATGTTTTGTGGTGTATTTTTTAAAATCTATTGAGTAGTTGTGCTTGCAAAAAGTTTATCATCATAATCATTTCAGATATTATAGTTATTTTTATTATTGAAAGATATTTTAATTAATAGATGTTATGATAATTTGTAGAAATAAATGGGATGTTATTAAATTGAATATCAATTGGCACATAATTTTGCACATAAAATAAGTTAAAACCAAAATTCAACTTGTTTAAAGTGTAATTGTTATATACTATCTTTATTTATGGGTAAAACCATTATATATGCACGAACACAAAAATATACACAAAATAAACTATTGTCACAAAAATTTGAAATTCTATCATAAAACATAAAATTGTACTTAATTATAAGAATATTCATTAAAAATTATTGCGATTTTAAAATACACACATTGAATAATGGTGGTTACAAAAAAAGATACACTTTCATTCATGATGGCATGGTCATTTACCAAAATAAGTGAACTTTTATTAAATTGAGCATAGATAAGTTATGCAAGCATTCAATTCATTTAAAGTGTAGTTGTTGCATTGGATACTATGCATGCTTAAAATCATCGTATAAGTTATTTCTATCAAGTGATTCTAATAAAAGTTTTTTTTGTGTTCCAAAATTTATATACATACAAATACAAATGAAAAAACCAATACATTACATAAAATAAAAACACAAACATCTAAAATTCTACCATCAAAAAACATGGATTTGTAACTAATTATCAATATATTGATTAAAAATGCTTCTCAAAGATGCAATGAATAGTGATACTTACAAAAAATCCATAGCCATTCATGATGTTATGGTCATTTGCAAAAACAAATGAAATTTTGTTAAACTAAATGCTAATCTAAAAATATATAGTTTATTACACATTCAATTAATTGGGACTGTAATTCTTGCATATTATATTTAATGTATGTAAAATCATCGTAGAGGTGATTTGTATCAAGTAAATAGACAATTTGGGCAATGACCTTCCATACGGGATATTCTAATGAAAGCATTTATTGTGTTCTAAAATTATACACAAACAAGAGCATAAACAAAGAGCATAAACAAACAAACACATACATTTCATAAAATAAAAACACAAACATTTAAAATTCTATCATCACAAAACATCAACATGTAGCTAATTATAAAAATCATATTAATTAAAAACAATTATAAAGAGTATTGTGCATTGAATAGTGGCACTTACAAAAATTCAAATTCATTGATGATGTTGAAAAAATAAGATTTTATTAAATTAAACAACAATTTAAAGATTAGCATGTTAATATACAAATTCTACTCATTCTAAAATTAATTACTGTATATGATATTACATGTGTGTAAAAATATTATACTCAAACAAACAACCACACACAAACAAGAACATAACAAACAAATACATAGCATAAAATAAAACCACATACATTTAAAATTATATCATCACAAAACATCAATCTGTAAATTAATTTTTAAATTTTATGTTTATTTTGTTTGATATATTTTTAATTTTACATTGAATGATTGTTGTTAAAAAAATATTCTTGCTCATAGTCATGTGTGATGTTGTGATTATTTGTATTGTTGGAAAGTATATATTGATTAAAAACAATCATGAAAACTTGTGATTTTCAAACATACAAAAATTGGTGATGACTCTTACAAGGAAAATCTTCAGTCATTGTTACTTGTGGTATTGTCATGGTCATTTATATCTCTTAAATTTATTGAATAAAAATATTTTTGAAATTTTGATTGTATACTAAATAGACTTAACAAATTATAAACTCCACCCTTTTTGTATCGTAAAATAAAAAATTTGAGTAAAATTTAAGATAAGAATATGTTAATTAAAATATCAAATTAAAGATTGATAGGGGAATTGTGTCAAGAGGACAATCTTGGTGTGATGACTAGGGTTTCTTAGTCCTTTTGCTTTCCTTATGCAGTCGGGTTTCTTCAAACATCAAATGCACCTTCTGCGTCATCTCTAGGGCACGATCTCACTTCTTGCGGGTCCGATAATGGAATTTTTGAATGGAGTTAATTCTAGTTCTGGTCTCCTGTTTAGGCATGGAGACTGAAAAATGATGTTGTTAGTAGGATCATTCACCAAATGATCAATGCAAAGTACCTTCTCAGCCCGTACACACATTATGGAATAGAAGGAAGTGAAGGGCATCACATTCGTGAGTCGGGAATGGACCTATGTAGGATTAAGGTGACTCTGGAGCAGAAATCTTATAATTGTCTGCTATTAGTCACTAAAGAAATATTGATCAGATCTAAAGGCAAAATATTGGCTACATAAGTGAATATTCGACCTCGAAAACTTCATTTCATAGATCCATTGTTAAAGATCCCGAATCTAGATATTCTCGATCCACTGAGCACATTAGCTTGTCAAAATGGAGGAGTAGCATTGGATATGAAAAGTTTGCTTTGTTTTTTGCCGGATCAGAATTATCCTCGATCAAAGTGGGTGGGTTTGGTGGTTTGGCCATCACTTATGAAGTCAATACTGCCACAGAAATCCATATCAGTCTTTGCAGATCCACACTTATCCATTGATTCTACTAAAGATTCATGTGAATGTCAAGTATGGGCACTCGATATGGTAGCCTTCCAATTTTTTGTCAAATCCCCAAATGGAAAATCAATATTATTTTGGGTTCGGGCCACAAATCACGTCAAATAATTAAAGCACAATATCGTGCACACTCTGGGTATCCCATTACTCGTACAAAGTCTAATCTGCAGATGGAAATCGATGTAAGAAGTTGTGATGTTACAAGATTATAACATCCTCCCCTTATCCACCATCATATTAAACTTGAGGATCGGGGAGGATCACCTCGACTAATAAATTCAAAGGGCACAAGGGTAGTGTCCAGATCTAGTATTCCCAAAGGAACATAATCAAATCAAGGGCAAGTAAATGGAGTCTTTTCTTTCATAGATATCCTCAAAGGAAGATGTGTTGCCTCAACAACACCAGATCAGAAACACAATATACCCAACCCCTACATAGTGGAACAACTGAATCAAATCCCAATATTGATTGTAGATCTACCATAAAAAAATTATTTTTTCATAACATATGAATCTCAAGAAGTACTATACAGATTCAACACTTTTTGGCTAAAACCAATGGATCTCTTCCATTGGATATTCACAAATTGGACAATAAATTGTAAGATTCAGCTTTGCTCCAGGGGTGTTTTCATAGAAAAAATTGTATCATGAGAGGGTTGTGAATATATACTGCAAGAGGGTCCATGGTTTTGGGGCTTTGCAGGAACTTTTGTCACCCCTTGGTTCCCATATTTCGATGCCAATATAATTGTAGTATCTCGAATGTTGGTTTGGGTTAGATTGCATAATCTATCCGTACATTTATCACTCCATAAAGTGATAGAAACCATTGGGAACATATTAGGGTCATAAATAAATAAATATACACAAATATTTGAGGAACAAATCTACACAATCACCAAACTTTCTTTGGAGCTAGACCTCAACAAAGGATTTTAGGACCATATTCTCTTGACACACAACAAGCAGTGCTCGACACAATTCCTAGATTTTGAGAACACAACATTTAGCTGTCGAATAAGCCAACAAATGAGACATCCACAAAATTCATGTCGTGATGCGAAGAAAACACCCCAGAGGAAGAAATAAACAAGAAAGAAACTCAAGGGATGAAAATTCCCACAAAAGTTGCCTCACAAAGAAGAGAATGATGAAGAAATGGATCCTCCTACCAATGAAGAAGCCCAAAATACACAAGAAAACATAGAAAAGGGGAGTGTTAATCATGAAGTTTTAGGAACTACAACACACACATCGAGGAATGAGATGATCACTGTAGCAATAGAGGTGGGCAATTCAAAATATCATTGTGTATCTGAAAGTTCAGTTTTAGATAAGCAAAATCTAAGAACAAATGAAGGGACCGAGCTAGAGCTTGTAATCGCCACTCCTTAACAGGAAGAATGGCAAAAGGTTAAAAAGAGGAAATGGAGGAAAGGATGACATGTTTACCACCACTTGGAGTTGTATTTTTGGTCTTTGTGATCACCAATTTCGATTGGCACAATTGAATGCATTATCACTATCTACAACATGTAATTTTTTTTCATTAATAAAATTACAATTTTTCCCGAGGAAAGAACCTATATTATTTATAAATAATTATAAAAGAATCTGATTTTCAAATACATATTGAATAGTATAGTGGCTGTTACAAAGAAAAAACTTTGTCATTCATGATGTCATGGTCAATTACCAAAATAAGTGATTTTTTTTAAATTTACCATGGATAAGTTAATGCAAGCATTCAATTCATTTGAAGTGTATCTCTTTCATTGGACACTATGCATGCTTAAAATCATCATAGAAGTTATTCGTATCAAGTTTATAGACAATTTGTTTAGTGACCTTCCATATGGTATATTATAATGAAAGGTTTTTCTGTGTTCTAGAATTCATAGATGTATAAACACAAACAAGCGCAATGACAAACAAGTAAATACATTCTATAAAATAAAAACACAAACATTAAAACCCTATCATCATGAAACATCCATTTTTAACTAATCATAAATATATGCTAAATAAAAATACTTATAAAATAATTTTATTCTTAGATATGCATTGAATAATGATACTTACAAACAAGAAAAAACCATGAACATTTGCAAAAATAAATGAAATTTTGTTAAACTAAATGCTAATTTGAACATATATAGTTTAATACACATTCAATTAATTGGAAGTGTAATTCTTAGATATTATATTTTATGTGTGTAAAATCATCATAGATGTGACTTGTATCAAGTCCATAGTCAATTTGGGTGATGACCATCCATACGGCATATTCTAATGAAAGTATTTCTCGTGTTCTAATGTTTATACACAAACAAGGGCATACAAAAACAAAAACATTCATTACATAAAATAAAAACACAAACATTTAAAATTCTATCATCATAAATATTCTATCTAATTATGAAAAATGATTAAGTAGAAAGAAATTAAAATTCATTCATGATGTTGTTGTCATTTGCAAAAAAAAAACAAGATTTTATTAAATTAAGCTACAGTTAAAGATCAATACTTTAGTATACAAATTCTACACATTGGCAAAGTACTTATTTTATATGATTACATATGTGTAAAAAATTATACACATACAAACATAACAAACAACCAATGGAAAACAAGAGCACAAAAAAAGTACATAGCATAAACTAAAGCCACATACATTTAAAATTCTATGATCATAAAACATCAATTTGTAAAGTAATTTTTAAATTCTATGTTTATTTTGTTTGTATTTTATCATCATCACAAGATACTTTTGATATATTTTTAAACTAACATTGAATGATCGTGGTTTCAAAAAATATCATTGTCATAGTCACTTGTGATGTTGTAATTATTTGTATTGTTGAAAAGTATCTATTGATTAAAACCAATCATGAAAACATGTTATTTTCAAACTTACAAAAAATGGTGATGATGCTTATAAAGAAAATTCACAACCATATATTTTTGTCATATTATAAAAAGTTATAAACTCCACCCATTTTGTATCATAACAGATTAATTATCTAATAAATTAGTTATTTATTTTGTTTAAAGTGGTGTTGTTCATTCGTTATTAATATCAGATTTTTTAAACAAATTAATAAATTTATAAACTTCTTGTTAAGTTGGAAATGTTTTTATATTAAAATTTTAAGTTAATTACAATTTCCAATGTTTCTATATTAAATTAAATTTTATGTTAATTACAATAAAATTTTAGAAATTTTTGAATGAACGCTTTATATTTATATATGAGGTTTTCTTTAAAATATTAATATTTGTAACATGAGGGAGGAGGAGAATGGAGAGCGGGGCAAAAATGTGCGCTAGGGTTTTAAGCTCCTACAAAGTTGAATTCGCTGCAATCGAGCTTATGCTTGTTTCTGTTGATCAAAGGAATCCACACAGTGGGGTAATGTTGTTGCGATGAACATCAAAGGAGGACCAAATTTCTATGGGAACCACACTGGAAGGGATTCAGGTGATCCAAAGTTGTTGGAAATATATGATCTTTGTAGAGAATGGGGACTCGACTCATGCGTTTTTTATTCCTGGTGGTATCTTGTTCACGCAGGATCTTTTACGCATTCTCCCAAATACACTATTTTTATTTTGCTTTCTTTCATATTTTGTCGTGGATGATAGTGGAATGGAGATGATCGGTAGAGCTCTGCTAGGGTCTGGAGCCGGCTGGTCAATGGCATTGATTGGCCCTGCAGCGGATCCCGTCCCGGCTGTGGCCGTGATGTATGAAGGTTACATAGATGCCGAAGAAAAGCCCGTGAAGGTGTCGAACGAGAATCCAAAATGGATGAAGCTGACAGCGCACTCATTTACAGAGGATCTATGTATCCATCGTGGCTCTAAGGATGTATTGCGATTCGTGCCCATATGCCGTGGTCGTGCCTGAGGCCCTAAAGAAAGATGAGGCACCAAATATTGTTGCGAAACCTGCGGCTTCAAAGGCGGTGGCCCTCAATGCCAAGGATCCAGTTGCAGCCACTAAGACTTCTGCTCTGAAGGCCGTGATGAATTCTATCCCCATGATCGTCTACGGGGTCGCAAAGAAAGCCGAAAAGGAGTCTGGCTACAGGGAACAGGGAAACGTTTTCTTGAAGGAGCCCACAGAGATCACATTGCATTATGGCGCACCTGAGGCTGCTTGGTCCTGCTACCTCTAGATAGAATTACAACCCTCATCACTGGTAAATATTTTTTTATTTAAATGTTTTATTAATACCCCTTCGGAGATGTCATTATTGATCTGGGTTCATGCAATAGACCATGTGATGCATTTTAAGAATCTTATCTCAAATCATTTTGGATATCCAACTGGATTACAATATCTAAGTTTTCTTTACCCAAGGTTGCTTTTTCCATGGCCAATTGATATGATTCTAGTGCTTTGACCTATAGCAAGCTAAACTAGGTATACATTTATTTTTCTACAAGTTAAATTATGTATAAATTTATTTTTCTTACCTGCAATAATTCTTCTTTGTAGTAGCTTACAACAAACTATATTTCTACAGGTGAATAAGGGTTATTGTGCATATTTTGTATATTTATCCATTCAAACAAGATTATTTAATTAATTACATAATATCCTTTTTCATCTTTTCACACATTCAAATGTATTATTTTTTGTGCACGCTTATATATTTATCCATCCAAACAAGCTTATTTAATTTATATTATAATATCCTCTTGCATATTTGCACACATTCAAGTGTATTATTTTTCAGAATATACTTATATAAGCTTTTGTTGATGGAAATAGATCAAAGGCTATTGCATTCCTCCAACCAAGAACTATGTTTCCATGTACCTTCCCCAAAGCTCTAACTCCTACTTCCCAGGAGAACAAATAGTAGTCATTTTCCAATTTACATTTCCTTGACCCTTAGCAACATCTTGCTACTTTTGGGGTATGAGTACAATAATTATTTCCGAATATACCTTTATATTTTATCCAACTCCTTTTATCTCTAAAAATCATTTTAAGTGAGTTTCACACATGAAACTCTTTATTGAATCATGTGTTTTCTTGGTAGTCTGCAAAACCGAAAATTCAACTCTAGCAAAAAGGATAATTTTTTTTGAACATTTTATCTTTCCTCTTCTTGGGCGTAACTCATTCTGTGTGAATTAGAAGTCCCATATCACATTTAAGCCTTTAATAATTTTTCAAGAATCATAACACAAAAAGAAAAATTTTCTTGTATATTAATAAAAATAAATGTTCACATTGTCATATGTCACATCACTTGATGCACTTTGACTTGTTAGGGGCAATTGAATATTCAATTAAGAAGGTCATAATATAAATTTACCAATGCTTATTACAATTCAATTTTGTAATTAGAGGAAACATAAGCACCTTCAAAAGACATATTTGGCATGTTTAAAAAAGGAAGTTATATTTTTTTTTAAATAATTGTCTTTTCTTTGAAAATGAATTTATTAAATTAAACACAAATATAAATCAAAGGATAAAAATTCAACTCCATGTTCGTATTTTTGAAATATATTTTTATTAAAATATTTGCAAACAAATTAAATTTAACATAAGTGAGTTAAAATATAAGATTGAACTTTTCCCTCGTTTTCGTATAATATTATGATATTATGTATCTGTAAAATCATGACACAAAAAAGTAAAAAATAACACAACAAATAAACCCATATTAAAAATAAAAAAACACATTTTAACATTATATCATTATAAAGCATCAATTTCTAGCTAATTAATTTCTAAAGTACATAATTTCTTGCAAATTATAATAAATGTATTGAGTAGTTCTGCTTGCAAAAAATCTATCATCATAATCATTTGTGATATTATAGTTATTTTTATTATTGAAATATATGTTAATTGATAAATGTTATGATCATTTTTTGAAATAAATAGGATGTTATTAAATTGAATATGAATTTGCACATAAAATAAGTTAATACCCAAATTCAACTCGTTTAAAGTGTAATTGTTATATACAATCTTTATGTATGGGTAAAGCCATTATATATGCACAAACACAAACATATACAAAAAAATATAATATAATCACAAACATTTGAAATTCTACCATAAAACATAAAATTGTAATTAATTATAAGAATATATTAATTTAAAATAATTGTAATTTTAAAATACACACATTGAATAGTGTTGGTTACAAAAAAAAATACATTTTCATTCATGATGTCATGGTCATTTCCCAAAATAAGTGAACTTTTATTAAATTCAGCATAGATAAGCTATGGGAGCATTCAATTCATTTGAAGTGTAATTCTTGCATTGGATACTATGCATTCTTAAAATTATCATATAATTTATTTGTATGAAGTTATTCTAATAAAAGGTTTTTTATGTTCACGAATTTATAGACATACAAACACAAAGAAACAAACCAATACATTACATAAAATAAAAACACAAACATCTAAAATTTTGCCATCAAAAAACATCAATTCGTTACTAATTAACAATATATATTGGTTAAAAATCGTTCTCAAAGATGCATTGAATAGTGATACCTACAAAAAATCCATAACCATTCATGATGTTATGGTCCTTTGAAAAAATAAATGAAATTTTGTTAAACTAATTGCTAATTTGAACATGTATAGTTTAATACACATTCAATTAATTCAGACTATAATTCTTCCATATTATATTTTATGTGTGTAAATCATCATAGAGGTGATTTGTATCAAGTCAATAGAAAATTTGGGCAATGGAGTTCCATATGGGATATTCTAATGAAATACTTTTTTGTGTTCTGAAATTATACACATAACAAGAGCATAAAGAAACAAACACATACATTTCATAAAATAAAAACACAAACATTTAAAATTTTATTATCACAAAACATCAACCCGTAACTAACTATAAAAAAACATAGTAATTAAAAACACTTGTAAAAATATTGTGCATTGGATAGTGGTGCTTATAAAAATTCAAATTCATTAATAATGTTGAAAAAAGAAGATTTTATCAAATTAAACAACAATTTAAAGATTAATAAGTTAATTCACACGTTCTACTCATTCTAAAAGTAATTTTTGTATATGATATTAAATATGTTTAAAATTATTATACCCAAAGAAACAATCACAGGCAAACAAAAGCACAACAAAAATACATAGCATAAATTAACACCACATACATTTAAAATTCTATCATCAGAAAACATCCATTTGTAAATTAATTTTTAAATTCTATGTTTATTTTGTTGGATATATTTTCAATTTTACATTGAATGATTGTGGTTAAAAGAATATGCATGCTCATAGTCACCTATGATGTTCTGATTATTTGTATTTTTTAGAAGTATATATTGATTAACAAAATAATGAAAACTTGTGATTTTCAAACATACAAAAGCTAGTGATGATTCTTACAAGGAAAATCCATAGTCATTATTACGTGTGGTATTGTCATGGTCATTTGTATCTATAAAATTTATTGACTAAACATATTTGTGAAATTTTGATTTTATAATAAATAGATTTAACAAGGTATAAACTTCACCCATTTTGTACCATAAAAAATTAATTAATTAACACACTAATTATGAACTTAGAATCATTGAATCAAATAAAAAAAATGATTAAAATGTAAGTTAAGAATATATTATTTAAAAAATCAAATTAAAGATTGAAAGGGGAACTGTGTCAAGAGGATGAGCTTGGTGTGATGGCTAGGGTTTCTTAGTGTTTTCTCTTTCCTTGTGTGGTTAGGTTTCTTCAAACATAAAATCCACCTTCTATGTCATCGCTAGGGAATGATCTCACTGCTCGCAGGTCTCATAATGGAGTTTCTGAATGGATTTAATACTGGTTTCAGTCTCCCGCGTGAGGACGGAGACTGATAGGCTAGGCCATTGGTAGTATCCTTCACTATATTGTCGATGTAGAGTATCTTCTCACCCTGTACATACACAATGGCATAGACGGAAGTGAAGGAAGTCACATTCATGAGTTGGGAATGGACTTGTGTAGGATTAAAGTGAGTATGGAGCAGAAATCTTATAACTTCATTCTTGAGTTGGGAATGAACTTGTGTAGGATTAAGGCAAGTATGGAGCAAAAATATTATAACTTAAGCAATGTCTTTTGGTAGAAAACACATAAGAGAAAGTTTTGGCCAACACTTTTCGAACGAGCAAGTGTGGTTCATCATAAGTACCAAAACAATGAACGAGACTTGTTGGTTCAAAACACATGGGCTAAAAATGTCTCTTATGTGATTTCTATTGAAAGATTTTTCTCAATTCAGTATGGATCACAGAAACTTGAATATAGAAATCTTATAATTGTCTTCTCTTAGTAAAAATAGAAATATTGATCATATTTGGAGGCAAAATTTTGTCTACAAAAGTGAATGTTCCACCTCAAACACATCTGGATATGTTCGTAGGTTTGTTGTTAAAGATCCCAGATCTGGATATTCCCAATCCACTAAATACATTAGGTTGTTGAAATGGAGTAGTAGCATTATATATGGAGAGTTTGCTTCACATTTTTCCATATCATAATTTTCCTCCATCAAAGTGGGTGAGTTCAGTGATTTGGCCATCACTTATGAAATTAATACTACCATAGAAATCCCTCTCCCTCTTTTCATCTCCAAACTTATTCATCGATTTGGCTGAAGATCTTTATGACTGTAAAGCATGGGCACTTGATCTGGTAGCCTTCCAATTTTTTATCAAATCCCCACATTGAAAATCAATACTATTTTGGGTTCGGGACACATAGAATGTCAAACATTTAAATCACAATATCATGCACACTCTGGGTATCATGATGCTCCTACAAAGTCTGATGTTCAGGGGAAAATCCATGTAGGAAGATGTGATGTTACAAGATTATAACATCCTCCCATCATCCACCATCATATTAAACTCGAGGCTTTGAGGAGGATCACCTCGACCAAGAAATTCAAAGGGCACACAGGGAGTGCTTGGATCTAGTATTCACAAAGGAACATATTTGAATGAAGGGTAAAAAAATGGTGTCTTTTAGTTCATATATATCCTCAAATCCAAATTTGTTGCCTCAACAACACTAGATTAGAAACACAATATACCCAACCCCTTCATAGTGGAACAACTAAATCAAATCCAAGTAATGACTATAAATCTACAAACAAATGATTTTTGCACAAAATATGAATCTCAAGTAGTATTATGCAGACTCAATAGTTTTTGGACAAAACCAATGGATCTTTTCCATTGGATATTCACAAATTGGACAATAAATTGTGAGATGCACCTTTGCTCTATGGGCTTTTTCATAGCAAAATTTAGATCATGAGAGGATTGCGAATCTATATTGCAAGAGGATCCATGGTTTTCGGGCTCTGCGGGACTTTTTGTCAACCCTTGGTTCCCAGATTTCAACACCAATATAATGGTAGTATCTTGAATGTCAGTTTGGGTTAGATTGAATAATGTACCCTTATAGTTTTGGCTCCATAAAGTGATAGAAGCCATTGGGAACATATTAGGGTGATAAATAAAGAAAGATACCCAAATATTTAATTAATAAATCTACACAATCGCCATAATTTATGTGGAGGTAGAATTAAACAATGGATTTTCGGATCATATTTTGTTGACACACAACAAGAAATGCTCGACATAGTTCCTAGATTTTTGGAACACAACATTTAGATCTCAAATAAGCCGAAAAATGGGACATCCACAAAATTCATGTCCTCATGCCAGGAAGGTGCCTCAAAGGAAGAATAAAACAAGAAAGCAACTGAAGGGATGGAAAATGTCACAGATTTTTCTTGATGAAGAAGAGGATTATGAAGAAGTGGATCCTCCTAGCAATGAAGAAGACCAAAGTACACAAGAAAATGTAGAAAAGGGGAGCCCTAATCATCAAGTTTTAGGAACTCCACCAAACACATCGAGGCAGGAGATGGGATTCACTGTAGAAATGAAGACAAGGGACTCAAAATTTCATCATGTATCTGAAAGTTCAGATTCAAATAAGGAAAATCCAAGGATGAATGAAGGGACCCAACTAGCACTTGTAATAGCCACTCCTTCATGGGGAGAATGGACAAAGGTTAAAAAGAAGAAATGGAGAAAAGGGTAACATGCTTACCACCATTTTGGAGTCGTATTTTTGGTCTCTGTGATCACCAT
>APFE030430918.1:0-22850 GCA_000404065.3 Pinus taeda
ATTTTGTTAGAAATATGTTATCATTGATGGAAAAGGCAAAGAAGATGATGGTAGATTGTTAGAATATGTTGCCATTGTCAAAGGCGTTGTTGGCATAACAAGGATGCTGGACAAGTATTGATAAAGATGTTTCCATTAGGTGATGTCACATATGTCAATGGTGATTTATCTAGATCAAAGGTAGTGAAATGGAAAAAAGGGAGAAGATTGCAAGAATAATTGAGATGAGCAGTTGTATGGAAAAGGAAATTAATTATGGAGGCATAGATAATTTGGAGCCATTTCTAGAATAACAGATCATCTCAAGTGAAAAGAATTGTGAAGGTACAAAGAATTTGGAACCATTTCTAGAATAACACATTAACTCAAGTGCACGTGGAACTGACTTCAAAATATTTTTTTAGTGGTATATAGAAGTCTGCTAAAAGCCTCTTAGATTAGAAGTTATCACCCATGAAAGTTATTTACCCCAAAATTCAAGGTGTATAATTAAATTTGAAACAATGGCTAGTTGTTGACAATTTCCTAGTTAGGTATAGTTGGAAGAGTAGTTGAACATAGAGTCGGGAAAATTTAGAATCATGAAAATAGCTCTAATGCCTTGGATGAAATTTGAGGTAGACAAAGCCCCACAATAGATTGGATTTATTTTATTTATTTTTTTTTATTTTTTTTATGGAAGTAACTCAACAAAAATATCAGCAATATCCATCATCATTTTAAGACAAAAAATTGTGGAATGCACAAAAAATCTAATGTAGCAACAAGAAGACAAATAAACTTTCAGAGTTAAATACAAAGGTGTGAAACAATTCAGATGTTTTCTTTGTGGAAATGCAGGGCACTTTTCCTCCAAGTTTTGAGAAAGGAAAAAGAAGGTGCAACAATACAAGTGGAATGATCTGTCTAAACAAGAATTATGATTTGATCAAAGCAATTTGAAAAATTGTGCAGATAGAACCTTTCCCCTCAAAGGAAAAGTTATCAGTGGGTCAATAAAACCAAGACAATGAGTATTGGTCCAAGAAATTGGGTGAGAAGAATATTTGGTAATAATAATTCCTTCCCCTTCTTGATCAATGTTGAATTCTATGGGTGTGGAACTTATGGGCACAAAGAAACTATGTGAAAACTTAGAAACAATACACTTTGTTTACAGAGCAAGTTGAATAGGTGTGTGGATCATGTTGGTAGTGAGAAAGGATAGTCAACTAGGAGTTATTACAACAATCCTAAGAGAGGTAGGTTGAATGGTTCATAGAGGCAACAAAGATTAGCGTATGGTTTTGAATATTATTAGCATAAGATTAGTATATAACAACTTGGAATTCCTATGGTTGATGTATGTCATATAACTAGCAACACAAAAATACTTCAATTAGATAAAAGGAGTAGTCATAGGCCAGACAATTCTCCAAAGTAGTATAGGTGGAAAGCAAGCACATATAGTGAAAATGAAGAGCAATATATATCTTTAAGATTGAATTTAATTGGCGCTAATAAGTGGAATGGTTAATGGTTTATATGATTAAACTATGGTAGGATGTTTCTCAATCAGGTAAGAGTATCAAATCAACTCATGGAGTTTACTAAGTAAAGCATAAGCATATCCATATGTGGAAGGAAGAGAGAGATAATTTTCTCAAGGGAAGTAGATCCCTTTCTCCACTTCATTGAAAAGCAGAAGTTGGATTCAAGAGAATCTAGAAAGAATAGATGCAATGAGAATAAAGAAACATGCCAAGTAATGCATCTAAAGAATAAGGGAAGTATGCCCTTTTCTCCTCTAGTTTATAAAGTTGAATGAGACTAGTTTTGTTGACTGTTATGGTTGATTTAATGTTGTTTCCAAATTATATTGATAAACTGAGTATAGATGATGATGAAAGAATAGGGATCATGAACGTTTTACAACCAATTCTTGTTTGTATTGTGCAAGTATGTTTAAATAATTTATAGTGCCAAAGAGTGACCATAACCATAAAGGGAGTGTATTCAAGTAAAAATTTTGGCATTAGATTATTCCATTAATGACTGGTATCATAAATTGGTATAGTTGTTTGGTTCTAAAAGATAATCATCGAAGACAAAGGCTAATGGTGTTTATTGCATATTAATGTTGCTTGAATTGTCAAAGTTTATATTTCATATATGTTGAATGGTGTGGTTATTATGATTCCTTAAGATTACTCCAATTAGTAATTAGGATCAAACATCAAATTTGTGGTGAAAAGAGCATGATAACAATGTAACAACCCTTAGTTATAAATTGTTCAACATTTGGTATCAGTGGTATCAATTAAACTATTTGTATCTTGATATAAAAGGTATTAACACTTGGTATCAAGTATTAACAATCAATATAAAGTGTCATTAAATTTTTTTCAGAGCATTTTAATCATATTATTTGTAGGTGATTGTAAATCCAAGTGTTGTTGAAATATTCTTGATTAACATGCTTATTTTCATGTTTATTCTAATTTAATGTAGTGATTCTACTACCATTAGAAGTTTTCCAAGTAAAGTATATGTCGCACAGTTGGTTTAAGCATACATTGTTGAGAGTCCCTTTATATTTGTCATATAAGCACATCTAAGTGGCATAGGTTGTTGTTTATTACTTGATAAGACAATGGTGATGGTCATGCATAAGATAGATTGTTGTTATTTCTAGAGGTCATGTGTATGTGTATAGGGAGGAACTATTATGAATGAAAGCCTAGCTGAGACAAACCAATAGGAATGATTTTTCTCCTTGCTCAGTTGGATACGTATGTGTTATTTTAGAAAGAAATCCCTCTTGACTACTTGAGGATGAGATTGGGAGTAATTAATCCTCTCCTTTAAACTCAATATTCTCCATAGGGAAGAAAGGAAGCTACTTAGATCAACTCAAAGATATCTAAAGTTATCAACATAAGAAGAAGTAGTTTATAGGTCTACATGATCAACAAGATAGGGGGAGTTTGTTAATAAGGGGACAATGTTAGTATATTTTCCATTGATCTCAAGGGGGGAGAAGTATATCAAATAAAACAAAAGAGGGAGGAGATGAACCAAACTAAAACAACAAAAGGGAGAAGTACATTAGAGAAAATGTACATAAAGGATAAGTGCATCATAGGGGGAGAAACATCTACAAAGAATAAGAGAAGAAAAGGAAAGTACACTTATCTTTACTTGATTATTGGTGATGTGTTTTTGTTTGCTTAAAGTGTTTCCACAAATGCGAAAGTGGGATATTGTTAGAAATATGTTTTCATTGGTTGCAAAGGAAGAGAATATGATGGGTAGACTGTTAGAAAATGTTGTCATTGTCAAAGATGTTGTTGGCATATGAGGGAGGTTTATATCACACGTGTCAATGGAGGTTTATTTAGATAGAGCTAATGAAATGGAAAAATAAGAGAATATTGGAAGAAGAATGAATATGACCACATGTATGGCAAAGGAAAATAATTATTAAGGTGCAGAGACTATAGAGCCATTTATAAATTAGAAAAAAACCTCAAAAGCAAGTGGAACCCACTTAGATGGATAAAGCTCTCAAAGATATATATAGATGTTTATGGATGTCTGCTAAAATCCTCCTAGATTGCAAGTTATTTCCCGTCAAATTTATGTACCCCAAAACTCAAATACATATTTAAAGTTGAAACGTCTAGTTCTTGTAGTTTAGTAGTCGACATAGTTGGAAGAAAAGCTAAGCTCAAATCTAAGAGAATTTGGTCTAACAATTCAATGGTGAATTTTTTTTATTGGCCAATCGTGGAGCTCCTTATAACAACTCATTTTGGAAATATTTTTCCCAGATGCTTCAAATTTTCACACAAAGGGAATGTTCGGGATGACTTAAACTTGGTAGGATTTAGTAGCGATTACATGAGTTTAATTGGTGGAGTATAATTATAGGAATACCCACTATATAGATCACCTTCGGGGAAGTTCCCTTGATGTTATTATAGATACATGTAAAGGGAACAACCAAGATGACATAAGCCTAGGTGGGGTGGGCAGTCCACACAACAACGGAAAAAGATCTCATCGGTAGAAGTTCTATAGTGGTCATCACGAGATCCATGTCAGTAGAGGAGGCATTCCATGGAAATTCTAAGCCATGTGTAAAGAAGGGGAAGTCGGGATGACCTAAGATCAGGCAGACATGGTAGATCAATAACATTGGACCAATAGAAAGGTAGTAAGGTAGCCAATGTTGTAAATCTTGAATCCAATGGTTTTTTCTTTGAAAAATATAATAAAGAAAATTTTGTAAAATGAAGGCCTAGGAACCCCTCTTGCCTTTGTACTCAAAATAACATGCAAAAATCAAAGGAATACGTGCGACAATATTTTATCAATTTGAGAGGATGTTAGTATGAAGTAAGACCTAGGGACACATGACATACCTTTTTAATTTTTTCAGATGGTTAGAGGGGCCAAATATGAGTGACACGTGTCACCATTCAAATGGTACCACGCAGAAATAGTGACATCAGAATGACATCACCCCAGAAGATTTTCCTTAGATTGAATTATAAGGGGTGCATACAAAGATCTCTCATCTCACTGGGCACTAAGTGTATGTGGAATTTGTTAGAGACAGATCACCTCGATTAGTCATTGATTAGTTCACAGTGCGGCAGTGGTTCCCACCATGACACATCATCTTATCTTCCAGACACCATAAGGTTTCAAGTGACTGCAATAGAGGATGCTCTGAGATGATAAAGGACTGGGAGATGGTGGCGTGTATAAAGTGGAGCACTGGGACCAATAGTAATGATACATGTAGACGAATGGTGGACCTACATGGACACATAATCCTAGATTGTACTTAAAATAGAAATAGTGTAGGGGACCAAACTTATAAATAAGAAAAGAGCATGGAGAAATTTTAAAATGAAATAATCTCTCACGGCTTAAGGGAAAATGGGCCCAATGGAGTTATAATTACCAGTGCTTTATTTATGAAAAACACTTTGATTCTATGCTAAAGGGAAAATTGTTGCTTAATCCATATTAAATACAGTACTAAAATTAATGTTTGAAGGCTTTTTTCTGAATGGATAAAAAACACTCAAATTTTGCATTCACACCATATTTTGTGCAAAACCACCAAACCGACAACACTACTAAAACAAAAAATCAAGGCATGAATGAGTTAGAGCTGCAAATAGTGGAATGGATAGACTTGGACATAGATTGGATAAAATGGCTAAATTTGGTAGTCAACCAGATTTAGAAAAATCCACGCTAAATCGTATAACTCACTAGAATAGAGGAAAACAATAGTTCAACTCAAAATTTCTTGAAGATACATGCAATAAATCATTGATGAATTGAAAAACACATTTAGAGGACCTAGTTAAAGCAGGACATAAATAAAATATAAATACTCTCTTCATGGCCCAAAATTTACTTATAACCTTATCCACTGTCTTCCAAATGGTTCCATGAGTTTCTTTTCCGAACTCCTCAACAATAACATAATGATCCATGGCACTTTTAAATTAGAGAAAATTAACAATCACCTTTTCTTCTCACTAATTATTAGACTGATGTTCCAGCTTTTCTAAGAGCTTTCACCTTACCCTTATATACTACTATCGATTCAATCAATGTTTAGATCAATTTGGGAATGGAATATGATAAAAAGAAGAACAAGTCATGTTTTAATATGCTTCCCTGGGGTTATGGTGGGCTTTTGTATTATTTTCTAAGCATTTTGGATGATGTGTAGATTACCAGTAAGTTTCAAGTGAGTGCAATAGAGGACGCTTCGAGCTGATAAAAGACTGGGCGATGGTGGCGTGTATAAAGTGGAGCACTGGGACTAATGGGAATGACACATGTAGACGAATAATGGATTTGCATGGACACATAATCCTAGATTGTGCTTAAAAGAGAAATTGTGTAGGGGACCAAAATAAATACTAAGACAAGAGCATGGAGAAATTTTAAAATGAAATAATCTCTCAGGGCTTAACGGAAAATGGGCCCAATGGAGTTATAATTAGCAGTGCTTTATTTATGAAAAACACTTTGGTCCTATGCTAAAGGGAAAACTGGTGCTTAATCCATATTAAATAGAGTACTAAAATTAATGTTTGAAGGCTTTTGTCTGAATGGATAAAAAACACTTAAAGTTTGCATTTACACCATATTTTGTGCAAAACCACCAAACTGACAACACTACTAAAACCAAAAATCAAAGCATGAATGAGTTGAAGCTGCAAATAGTGGAATGGATAGAATTGGATATAGATTGGATAAAATGGATAAATTTGGTAGTCAACCAGATTTAGAAAAATCCACGCTAAATCGTATAACTCACCAGAATGGAGGAAAACAATAGCTCAACTCAAAATTTCTTGAAGATACATGCAAGAAATCATTGATGAATTGAACAACACATTCAGAAGACATAGTTAAAGTAGGAAATAAATAAAATATAAATACTCTCTTCATGGCCCAAAATTTACACGTGACCTTATCCATTGTCTTCCAAATGGTTGCATGAGTTCCTTTTCCCAACTCCTCAACAATAACATAACGATCCATGGCACTATTAAATTATAAAAAATTAACAATAACCTTCTTTTCTCGCTAATTATTAGACTGATGTTCCAAATTTGCTAAGAGTTTTCACCTTACCCTTATCTACTACTATTGATTCGATCAATGTTTAAATTAATTTGGGAATGACATATGATAAAAGGAAGAACGAGTCATGTTTTAATATGCTTCCCTAGGGTTATGGTGGGATTTTGTATTATTTTCGAAGGCTTTGGGATGACGTGTAAATTATTAAATCGTGAATATCATATCATCCGTATGGTTTTACCTAATCCTGAATAACATAACATTGTGGTTCTACCAAATCCTTGGAGGATTATTTGGTGGGTCCACTTAAAAGTTTAATATAGCAAACATGATAGAAATATTTCTGAAATATCCTTTTTTTATGAAAACATAGGAATGATATATGCTTTAAAAAAGGTTGTATACCCCTCCTTCGGCTATACTAGTGAAATAGTGGTATTTTGTGTCTTTTTCTAAGACTCTCAGACAATATGTAAAGTATTAAATTATTAGTAACATAGCAGTGGTTGTAGTTTTTCCTCAACTATTCAAAGGAATTTTGGAGCAATATTTGTTGCGTGAGTGTCCACTAAAAGTTAAAATATAATAAGATAGTACAATTGTTTGAAGAATAATATAAAAATAATAATAATAGGTTAAGAAAATTATAAATTATGATATATATTTAATATTTTCATTTCAATGTTTTGACATGGTTTTGAAAAGAATATAAAATGAATTAAATATAATCATATCATTATAATTGTTATTAACTAAACATATCTTAAACATTATTGTATAGAAAAAATAACAAATTTCAATACCAATGTGTATCTTTATTAAAACATTTAAAGCCAATTAATATCCTTATTTTCAAAATCAATAACTATAATATATTATAAAACATATATATAATGCCTTTGAGTGATGCGTTTCACTTATGAAAAATGGGTCATGAAAATATATTGTTTCATTTCTTTCACTATAATCTTATTTTCTTTCCCTATTATCATTTTGGGCAAGTCTCTCTTCATTATCATTTTTCCCAGTGGATAGTAACTTACAAGATCACAATTTAGGAAAGGTGAGAGAATATCCATTGCTTAAAACTCTTTTTGTTTCATATTCTCCTTAAAAATAATTTATTATATATGTACTTTAAAATTTAATTCATTGTTCTATTAATATTTTGTTGAATCATAAATATTTTTAATTAAATATGTTTATCTATCTAATAAGCTTACTAAAACATATAAAATGTGAAGAAACCATCTTTTAAATTCTCTAAAACAATTTCTTCAAAACATATTTTTAGTGCATAAAAAAAAAATGCATTTTTACTCCACAATGTAATTTCGTTTTCAAACTCATAAAAACTTTTTATATAAAATATTATGAAGTTAATCTCCCTATTTACTCATATTAGTAGGACTTAGAGGTTATAATGGGTTAGATCCATCTCTGTGCACCTTAATGATTATAGTGAATTACGGGTAGCTTCGTGCACTATTGCATATCATGGTTATAGTTCTCCATTCTACTAATTACAAAGTGAATAAAAATCTAATAAATAAAATGTATTTTTAAATTCAAAGTCATTTTGAGATGTCAAACATTAAAAACAAAACCTTATTATTCTCATTCATTTAAAAAAAAATACTTTTTTTGACAATGTTTTGTATTTTTAAATATTTTTTTTAATAAGTTTTGATATATATTTTTTAAATTTTATATATAACTCATATGTATTCCACATGCCTAGCAATAAATAGCAACTTTCTAATTTAAAAGACTATATAAAAATAAAAATAAACATGGGATTTGTAAGTATGTTTCATATCAAGAATGGAAGGAAAGTGTAGTTCATATGTTGATATTTTACATTTATACTAGGTGAATGTACAAAGAAATGGAAAGCTTCATAGTGAAAATGGAATGATGGTAATATGAGCCCACTAACTAACGTTTCATATAGTTTCAATGTGATTCCAAATGTAGAGATACTTCTTTCTAGTTACAAAGTCAAACCTTAAAGGATGTAATAAATTAAAATGATCCATTTGCCCATTAGAATGTCAAGGGAATGAGGTTATTTCAATGGCGCCATCCAAGGAGGCCTTCTTGGATATCAAGAAAGGGAACCCTTTTCCTATTTTATATTCATTTCATTATGTTTAAAAAGAGGTTGAGAGGTTATTTCATTGGGTTGAAAACAAGATTCACAAGTTATTCTATTTTTTTTTTAACACTAAAATTATTTATATATTTAGTTTCATAGGAATAACTCCTAAATTTACTAAATTTCAGTGATTCTCTTATTCTGTATCAAGAATCAAATATATTACAAAAGTACTTTTTTATTCCATGTGTACAAGGAATTTAACATGTAAGTTGACTCCTTATCCAAAGGATTCCATATAGAGGTTGAGAAATAGACACTAAAAAAAGAATCTATTACAAAATCTGTCAAATATGTTGTTTGAATACTATGATAAGATTAACATAATGGTATGGAGAGATGTTTATGGTATCTGTAAAACCATACTAGAAAAGGACTTAAACTTCAAGAGCAGAAATGATTATTATTTTTTATAAGCATATAAGATTCAAAGAAGGCATGATAGCTTTGCAACTTATAATTGTATTTTGTTCACACTCCAAGAGGACATTCAAGTCATGGAGGAAAAGGAGCATATATGTTTATTGATAGGTTGTGAAAGTATTAATAGTTTATAGTCTTGAACACAATTTTAGATTTTGAGTTTTATTTAATTTATTACATAGTATAGAATGCATATGCACATATATAAATATGGTTTGTTTGTTTGTTTGTTTGTTTGTTTGTTTGTTTGCTTGTTTGTTTTTTTTTTTTTCAATATAAGTAATAATTTTTTAATGGTTAAAATAAAAATCTATATTGTTAACAACAATTTATATAAGTTTTTTATTAATTAGTATTCTTTGTTTAGTATTAATTAATTTTTCTTGTAAAACTTATCATAGCTCAATTATCAAACAATAATAAGAAAATAAGGAAATTCATCATTCATTTGTGAATGTAGGTTAACATACCCATTGAAACTTAATACTTTAATTTTTACTTTCAATATAGTGGAAATCTATATTAAACTTTAAAAAATAAATATATTTATATTAAATTGTACAAAGACATTTTTTTATACAACCTCATATGTAGATGTCAAATAAAATGTAAAAATTATTATATTTCCAACTATGAAAGGATTAAAAATGATGAGAATTAGAACATACAAATATAATAAAAACACTATAAATATTTTTATAATACTTTTAATTGAAAGAGAAAGAAAACCTAATATTACTTATCAAAATTACACAAAATTTTTAATTTATTAAAGGTTAATGAATTACATACTCCCTATAACATCCCAATCCATTATCATTATAGTGAGGTGTGGAAGCTTGAGATGTGAAAAGTTTAATTGAAATGAAGATGGGAGGAGCTTAAGAATCAATATCACACACACACACACACACATAGACACACAGACATGAGGAAAATATATGAGAATAAGGGATCAAAATTGCTAAAAAAGATGAAGATCAAAATATTTAGCAACTTGAAGGGACAAATCAAAGACGAATGGCAGGGGGCTTGAAGAGAAGTATTGGAGCCCAAGTGTGAAGTTAGGTTGATTATGAAAATTTATTGTAAATGTAAAATGTACATGTGAAATGACATCAAATGTAAACGAAAAAGGAAAGTATGAACTAATATGAAACATAAATGCCATGACATGTGCATTTTTTATGGAAGGAAAGTTATTGATGTCCTTCGTCAAAGACTCGGCTTCCTTTATTGATGATCTTAAAAGGGTTAAGCTGGAGCCCGAGGACATTCTGGTAAGTTTCGACGTGGTCTCTCTTTACACCTGTATTCCTATCAATGAGGCCATGAAGGTGATTTATAAGCTCACAGACCAGGATACGGCGAAATTGGTTGAGCTTTGCCTCACCTCCACCTTTTTTAGCTTCGAAGGAGAATTCTATGAGCAGACGTGTGGGGTTGCCATGGGCTCCCCCTTGTCCCCGGTAGTCGCCGATCTCTTTATGGAAGATTTTGAGTCTAAGGCTTTGGCCTCTTCTCGTCTCCTTCCTAAGCTTTTGAAAAGATTCGTAGATGACACTGGTGTTGTCTGGTCTCATGGTCCTGATGAGCTTGATCTTTTCTTCAATCATCTTAATAACCAGTGCGCCGCCATAAAATTCACGATGGAAAAAGAAGACAATGGTTGTCTTCTGTTCTTAGATGTTCTCATCTCTAAGAAAGCGGATGGTTCATTCTCTCATCAAGTGTTTAGGAAGAAGACGCATACTGAGCAATACTTGCATGCTTCTTCTCATCATTTCCCAGCTCAAAAGATAGGTGTTCTAAGCACGCTTGCCACCCGTGCTGTTAGAAATTCTGATGAAGAGAGATTGGAAAAGGAGAAGGCTCATCTCCTAGATGTCTTTGTGAAAAATGGATACGATAAACACCTGGGTCAAAAGGCCTTCCTCAAGGCTAAGAAGGAGCCGTCTATCCGTAGGGATCCTAATGATCGTGTCATGGCAGTTAACCTTCCTTATATCCAAGGGACCACGGATAGGATTGCGAGGATTCTGAGAAAGTTTGATGTGCCCGCAACTTTTAGACCTCTTAATACTATCTGTAGCTCCCTCAGATCTGTTAAAGATCCGATTGACCCTAAAGACATGAAGGGCGTCTATGTCATCCCTTGTTCTTGCGGGATTCCCTATATTGGTGAGACAGGTCGCTCTATCAATCAAAGGATTAGCGAGCATTCAGCTAACTTGAGGCATGGGAGGATAAAATCCTCAGCCCTAGCGGAGCATGCCGGAAAGACAATGCATCATGTATGTATCGAAGAGGCTCAAGTCATTGCTAGAGTTCCTCAGTTTCACCATCGCAAGTTTAGGGAGGCCCTGGAGATTGAAAAAAGGCCGATTAATCTTAATAGGGATGATGGCTGGAAGATCAGCAGTTGCTGGGTCCCAGCCCTGTCTTCCTAGCCTCTGTGGTCCCTTCTTGGTAAGATCTCTGGGTCTCTTGTTTCCTTTCCTTAAGGGTTGGTTTCCGTTGGGTTTACTATTTTATTTCTTGCTTTTCTCCTGATCTGATTTGTTCCTTTGTGAAATTTCGACCTTTTGGTTTGTTTTAATCCCCTCTATTTCCCTATTTATTCGAAGGGATTTAATGTTGGCATCTTGGGGTCATTCTAGTTAGCGATTGATTAATAGTAATTATAATATCCTTAGTAGGGAAGGTTTTTATTTAGCTTTCGATTAGCCTTAGATTTTTTAACATCATATTGCGATGTTTAGAGGTATATTTATAATTAATGAATAAATTAAAATATGCATTGTCGTAACTAATCAATATTAATTTTCCTTTATTCATAATTTTTTTTTTTTTTTTTTTTAATTAATTTAAACTAAACTAACATCTCTAAATAAAAGTAAGTTATATTATTATTTTTTTTTAATTAATTCAAACTAACCTCACTAATAAAAAGTAAGATAAAAACTCTTTTATCGAATCATTAAAATAAAAATACTATTCAATATATTTGATGTTATAATGTTATAAAATATATATATATATATTTAATAAAATTAAACAATTAAAAAATATATATATTAGGTATTTTTATTATATATATTAGGTATTGTAGATGGTAATACTTATATATATAGATTATAATTTAGTTGGATTATATTTTTAATTGGGATTATTATAATATTATATATATATATATAATAAATTAAATAATTAAATGGTTTAGTTGTGAAAACTAACCATGAATCTATTTACTTTCTAGTAACTACAATTTTTTAGTAATTTATTTTAATAAATTAATAACTTAACAATTAATTTAGTATTATATTGGGTATTGAGAATATTAATAATAATATATATATTTATTAATAATTTAAATAATTATATATATCTAACCTCTTTTCTGGTTGTTTTACCCAGTTTACTTGACTCCGTAAATACAATAATAATTATAAAATATTAATATTATTTTAGGTTTGACTCGGGTCCTTAAGTTGAAAAATAGTCGTTAGTCTTTCTAACCGTTGGAGTCTCTGCTTGGACTATTTAACACGGTGATCTGGATCTGTATCTTCAACTTGTCCTGACGATGAACCACACTAGTTGGTTCAAAACGCGTCGACAAATGATCAATTATGTGATTTCACCGAAAATTTTCTAAACTAATATATTTTTATTCAAATATTAAGAAAATCCCTCCTAGGTTTAGGGTTAGCAGTTTTTGTTGGAACATATGTGTAATTATATTTGGGGAGAGGTATCTCAAGTTTGAATGGGAGATAATGTTTTTTGGGTTGTGTGTGAGAAGATTTTTGTGAGATTGTGCAGCCTCCCTGCCACCATGGCAGGGGGGATCCATATTCTGATGTAAATGTCTATTTAGAATTAATGAGAAGAATCCATATTCTAGAGCCACGTTCTTATTTGCAATAGTTTTTTGTGCATTGCAACAACTTTTGGGTTAGTTTGTTTTACAATTTTGTGTTGCAACAACATGTTTTTTAGGCACAACAATTTGTGAAATATAATGTGTCAGTTTTAGTTTGTTGTTTGTAGATACTGTACATTCAATTTCTACAACTGTGTGTCATTTATTTTGTTGAGCATAAATGGTCTTAAGTTGAGGTCGACAAGATAATTTTTATTTGTTTTATTGGAAACAACTTTATGTTTTAAATTACAACAAAGTTATGTGCTTATTTCTAGTTTAGTGTGTTTATTTGTAGCAATAATCCTTATTCATTTGCAGTTGTTTTTGTCATACTCTCCAACAACTGTGATTTTCCAGTGTTTGGTTTTATTTATGTTGGTGGCATAATGTATTTGTTCCCATTGTCATTGTGTGAGTTCCCATTGTCATTGTGCTTTCGGGCATCCCATCCTGTCCGCAAACAGGCCATAAATGAATCTGCGGGTCCTTGTAATTCCTTAAAATGTAAACATTGCATTGTTTTTCAGATGTTGATTTCACAGTTTAATATAAACTGACGATAATTTATTTAAATAATTAAATATATACAAAATGATGATTGTCTGTTGAGCACTATGTATGCAGCCTCGTTAGTTTCACTAGTTTGAATATCTAGTGGGTGGGCTGGGCTGCGGACGGGTGATTCTGATAATTAACGTAGAACCTTCTTCTGAATGCAGATTCAACATTCATCTCCTTGAATCATCTCATAATTTATAATCATGTCATATTTAATAATAATAACATCATATTAACACTAGCAAATTAAAAATAGTAATGATAAAAAATATTTGAACATATTTAGCATAATAAATTAAAAATAATAATGATGAAAAAATAAATAATAACTATGAAAAAATATTGGAAACAAAATTATTCAGTGTATTTTTTAATAATAACATTATATTTACAATAATAAATTAAAAAGGGTAATGATAAATATTACAATATCTTTACTATAATAAATTAAAAGTAATAATGATGAAAAAATATTGAAAATAAAATTACTCAATATATATTTTAATTTTACATCAAATTTATTAAGAGATAAAATAATTGAAAGCTAAAAACAATAAATTTAAACAGCATAACTTCTACATTGAGAAGAATAAAGTAATTTAAATCAAGATTTTCCTTACATTTTTACTTTTTAATGTGAGAGAGACGTGAAATGTATTTCATTCTTAATATGGAGTTTGATATGCAATATTTAAAAAATAATAACAACAATTTTTTATTTTTTTTAAATGGGTTATAAATCAAATATTTATCTATTTATATGCATTAGCTCCTCTACCTATTCTCTTCTCCTTGCTATATTCTATTTGTTACAGTTATAAGTACTTCTTCCCATATTTATCTGTGTAACTCTAGCATCAGGAGGCCAAGAAAAATTACTTTTAAGGGCATCTATCAATACATTGAATATTTAGAAAGCTAAAGAGAAGAAAGAGAAACACAACATAAATAAGAATTATATACAATGCTTATGGAACATAAAAGTTAATTATCTACAATGTTTAACAATAGATACCATTTGAAAGGTAGAATGATAACATTCATGACTAAAATTTAAGGAATGAATGATATGATACAAGAAAAAACACAAAAAATAATCAATGTATGAAGAAAACTACACCTCAGTTCATCGTCATGACATAATCCCCCACTTTAAACGGTTGTCGTCCTCAAAAACACCATCGTACATTGTTGCAAAGTGTCGCTAGCTCCAACATCTCCAAAATGTACATGTTGCCTACCGCTTCTATGTCTTTGCATAAAACATCAAGGCTCACGTCTCCATGGAAAGGAAGTCTCTTCAATATATGATCATCAATCCACATTTGTCACAATCTCCACATGTTGCCCCATTGTGGAAGGTTGGTCCCTCCAACTCAACTACATGCCATTGCTGCAACATATATCATGTCTGACCTCATCATTTATCGTAATCGACTCTCTCCCCACTTCAACTTTCTTCCCAAAAGATGTCGTTTCTTTCCTGGTAAGGAAGCTATGAGTGGCCCCTGTGTCCACCAATGTAGCAAACTTCTTGCCATGTATGGTTTCCTACACAAAACTCAGCCTAAAGTCATTTCCATCCTCTCTAGGATTGATCTTACATCTTATCTCTGCAACCTTCTTCAATAACTTCACCTCAGAAGAGTCTTTTGAATTACATTTCGACCTAAATTCCTTCCTGAGGTACCTCAACTCCCTATTTGGTTCATCTAATCAATTCAATCTTGGCTTACCTTTAGCTTCATCAAGTTTCTCCTCCATCGCTTTATCCTTAAGTGCACCTACTTGCCACACATTGAATTCTCCCATTCGAAGTGACCCAATCTTTCAAACATATTCCTTCATGTCTTGGTGATAGTCCCCAAGTCTGTCAATGTAATTGAGGTCATCCTGTTCTATAACAATGGGCTTTCTAGCAAGAAAGTCCCTCTCAATGTCGTCCTCAAGTCCCTTGGCATTTGCTTGCAACATGGTGCTTTTCTCCCTTAGTCGAACTCGTTCATCCATGAGTTCTTGGACTCTTTGATCACCATGTCGTATCTTCTCATCAAGTTCATCGAGTTCAATAGTCCTTCCATGAAGATTACTCAAGTCCTTCCCCATGTCCACTATCTTGTCCCCTATGTATATCAAGAGTTCCCACTCTTTCTCAAGAGCTTCATAAGATTTATGCATCTCATCTTTCCAAAAAAGTGTCATGTCTTCAATTTTTTGAAATGATCTTTCAACCATCTTCATCTGTTAGGCAAGTATCCAATACCTTCTTTACCCTAAACGGTCATCAAGCTTTAAACCCCAATACTAACTGCTAGCAACAGATATCAACTATCACGAAGTATCCACTTCAATGTTCAATGCTTCTTGATACCAACTCTCATGAAGTGCAGTTGTATCACTTCCTTTTGCAAATCTCGATTCATCTGAATCAAGATCTGATACCACCTGTTAGGCCCCTATCTCGGGGGTGATCTTCCAACCACACATAGGCAGTTGCAGCACCACTACCCACTTTCATTTCACCAATACTTATGAGTACAGGATACACCTAACATTCAACACTTAGTTATTTTTCTTAAATTTTACGAAGCATTCATCATTTTACACAACGAAATTAATATTCATCATTATCATCATATAAATATGCATAGAGGAAATACTTTCTTTTATTGGGAGGGCCAACTCCCACATTAGAGCCTTCCCAATAATGATAATTCAGTATTTTACCAATACAATTACAAGTTCAACCTTTGCTTAGAAACCCCAATTTTCACCTTGACAAAGATTTCCAATTTTCAACAAATCGGCCTACTTGTGTTGGGTCAGTCACCTCACTAGGTCGGGTCTCCCTTCCATTCAGCAACACCCACTTTCATCATTGAGGACTTCCCTTGTTCGCTGGGTTGTGCTACTTGTCACTAGGTAGAGGTGCCCAACTCCTCGGGTTGGGTAGCCCTCCACAGCTTATCAGAGCTGCCCCTCAAGCAAAGGTTCCCACCCCACCACATTAGGTCACCCTCCGTAGCTTGTCACAACTTGACGCCCTCCATAGCTCATTGCACCTGCGCTCTCTGTAGCTCATTTGCACTGCAAACCTTCTGCACTCTTCCGCGAACAAGAGGGCCCACCACATCAAGTCACCTTTCACAACTCATTCGTTGGGGAAGAGTGCCCACCGTTCAGCTGGCCCAACCACAGAATTGTCCGCCCACCGTACAGACCTACCCATAACAGTTCGCCCGAACTCTTGTGGCTTGTCTCCTTCCTGTATTGGCAAGGTACCACAGCTGTTAGTCTTCTTGCACCTTTCCTGTCCTTCTATTGCTTGTCCTTTGCTTGCCCAAGTGTTGTTCCACACTTGTTCACTTGAACTTTGATGATCCTTCCTCCACTAAGTCACCACTCATATATATGTGTCCTCCATGGTTAAGTTGGGTCGGTCAACCACACAAATCCGCCCATGAAAATGCCAAGTAATGCATAGGCCCACCAACTCATTTTTTCCACACATTGGCCCACCAAGTCATCCACATCACACGTCAGCCCGCCAACTTGTCACGTGCACACATACTTATTCGCTTTTCCCAATCTCAGTTTTCCCAATCTCGATTTTCCCAATCTCGATTTTCCTAATCTCAATTTTCCCAATCAATTACACGAGGAGTATAATAAGAACCATATTTCTTCAATTATTAATTGAGATTAATTGTAAAATAATGTGACGAGTCTCATCATTTCTTCCTTTTAGGGATTATTTTGAAATTATATTAATAAATATAACTCCCTTTTTGTTGTGGACGCCACAACTTTACATGGAGGGATGAGTCCGTGTGGCCACTTGGATGGTGTTCATCATGTCTCCTCAATGAGAGGAAAAGTTGAGGAGAGTTTGAGAGGTTAATAAATCAGTTAGAATCTATGAATCCTATGTTACTCCATCCAAGAAGAAAAATACATGCGTGGCTTCCTTGCCTTCAATGTATTTTTATCCAAACAACAACATTTCCATAATGGTTTTATATTTCATTGATCTATTAGTTTTTTTGGTTCAATGCAACACTAATGGCAGAGTCAAAGGTTTCAAATCAAGTAGAATTGGCTCAACAAATTATATAGAGCATTGGAGCAACATTAATACTAACATTGGAAGAAAATATTGATGAAGCTCACAATGGTGCATCCAAGGATTCCCTACCATAATGACATGTGAACTCAACATTGTAAGAAGAGATTTCCCTAGGGGATATCGTAGGTTAGCCCTCCCATCCTTAGCAAAGCAAACGAAAAACAAGCCAATCTGGTTTTGGAGGAAATGCAGTGGGACATTTATCACTTATTTGTCTTTGTCATGTTATGCAAATATATAGTGCTTTTAGGTGTTTTATAAGTGTTGTATGAAGAAAGTCAATTCAAAGTAGTTGTATGTAGACACCAACTATGTCCATCCTTCTTAGAGTTTTTGGGTATTTGCGAAAGAAATTTTGGTTCAAGATGTACAAGTTCTTGCCTTCAAACCAAAATATTTTAATGAAATATATAACCCCATATATATATATGATGTGTGTTAATAATGAGTTATTATAATTCACTCTATTTATTTATTTACCTTTTTAATTGTAGAAATATAGATAGTTTCTACATAGACAAATACTACACAAAGAATGATAGAAAACAAACAGTTGTGACATGGACAGCGATCCAAATAGAGACAACAACACAAATACAGATAGTTGTGACACAAAATACAATAGAAACAAAGATAGTTGTGACACCGTCAGCGGAGGAAGCAAATACATTATGCGACCAACATAAATAAAACCAAGCACTGCAAAATCATAGTTTTTGCAGAGTATGACACAAACAACTGCAAATGAATAAGGATTATTGCTACAAATAAACACACTAAACTAGAAATAAGCCCATAAATTTGCTATAATTTAAAACACAAAATTGTTTCCAGTAGAAGAGATAAAGATTCTCTTGCCGACCTCAACTTAATATCATTAATGGACAACAAAACAAATGACACACAGTTGGAGAAATTGAATGTACAATATCTACAAACAACAAACTAAAACTGACACATCATATTTCACAAATTTTTTTGCCTGAAAATCATGTTGTTTCAACACAAAATTGTAAAACAAACTAACCCACAAGTTGTTGCAATGCACAAAAAACTACTTCAAATAAAAACATGGCTCTGGAATATGGATTCTTCTCATTAAATCTAAATAGACATTTACATCAGAATATGGATCCCCCCTGTCGTGGTGGTAGGGAGGCTACACAACCTCTCATAAAACTCCTCACACGCAACCCAAAAATCATTATCTCCCATTCAAACTTGAGATACCTCTCCCCAAATATAATTACACATATGTTTCAACAAAAACTACTAACCTTAAACCTAGGAGGGATTTTCATAATATTTTAATAAAAATATATTTATATAACTTTCGTTCCATTAGAAATGCACATGTCATGGAATTTATGTTTCATATTAGTTCATACTTTCCTTTTACGTTTACATTTGATGTCATTTCACATGTACATTTTATATTTACAATAAATTTTCATAATTAACCTAACTTTACACTTGGGTTCCAATAATTCTCTTCAATCCCCCCTGTGATTTATCTTTGATTTGTCCCTTCCAGTTGCTAATTATTTTGATGTTTATCTTTTTTAGCAATTTCGATCGCTTATTCTCATATATTTTCCTCATGTGTGTGTGTGTGTGTGTGTGTGTATTAGTCATATTGATTCTTAAGCTCCTCCCATCTTCATTTAAATTAAAATTTTCACCTCTCAAGCTTTCACACCTCACTATCCTTACTTTCCCCCTTCATTATGTTATTTAATCCTTTATCATTTTATTAGATTTTTTTTATATTAATTGATTTATAATAGATCATTATAAACTTAATCATTAATTGAACAAGTTCAAGTTCAAAGTGTGAGACACACAATTCCTTCAACTTCTTTATGGCTTCAAAAGCATTTGAAAATGGATAAATATGGTGACTCACTTCTTCATTTCCTAATGCTGTAATAAAAGCATAGGCCTTGCTGTTTTTTATTTCCCAAATGGTAAGCTCCTTATCTGAAGTGGGCATTGCAGGGTGATTGTCTCCTTCTCCTTCACAAACACCTTTTCACAACTCATTAAAAATGAGGTTGTGTTTTATCTTCTAGGACCACTCAATATAGTTCTACGTACTAGTAAGAACCACTCCCACAATAGAAATTAGTGAATGCATTATAAAAAACAGATTTTACCTAAAAAAAATTCAATGGTTGCACCAAAAAAATCATGTATTTGTGATAAAATTTAGTGGCTATGTATCCAAACCATCATCACTTATATTATACATATACAGTATGTCCCTTACAAAACTCAACACATAAAGGAGCATACATTCTTCAAAGTTCATGTATTATATATCCACCATCCAACATATAACAAGACACATTTGCACTCTATACCAACCATCACATTCACCATACAACAAT
The DNA here is from genome assembly GCA_000404065.3 of Pinus taeda. Taxonomy (NCBI): domain Eukaryota; kingdom Viridiplantae; phylum Streptophyta; class Pinopsida; order Pinales; family Pinaceae; genus Pinus; species Pinus taeda. The sequence goes on from APFE030430918.1 coordinate 20,187, forward strand.
TTCACACCTTGAACTTGGGTCTATGGAACTTGGAAAATTGAAGGAATAAAAGAACTTCATTTAGAACCTCGACAAGTGATTTTGGATAACACATTGAGAAAATTTAATAGATTCAGAAACATGGCTGCGAGGTATACCTGTAGTAGTGAATTTATAACCCCATCATAGTTAGAAGAGTCTGGAAGGCCAGCCATTGTTACTGAGAAAATTAATCTTCGTAGGGAACAATAACCCAATTTAAAAACCCAATCAGCAGGAGCTTCAATGCTTCGTAAAAGGGTGGGTTCAGGTATGATTGAGCTAGACTTTTCACTTGACAAATTTTATAATACCATGGCAGTCCTCGATGTTGTGACAACCCACTGTGTAATAGGCATGATGGAAAGGAGTTACAAAGAACATTGGTTGAGGGAGGCATGCAAAGGGAAGTATGATGAGTCTCTCGAAAGCATTGCGATTTTGCAGCTATGGGCTTAGAAGTGTGAGGAGGGAAGTGAATGAAGGTGAGAGGAGGGAAGCGTAGTGCACATATAATGGCTATCGTGGGCTTTCCCATAAACTTGGTATGTCATATGTTGAGTTTGTTCGGTGTAATGGCTATCGTGGGCTCCTCCATAAACTTGGTATGTCATATGTTGAGTTTGTTCGTTGGGATCACTTTAGATAGGTATGGTCGAATGGAAGACAGAGTTGCCAGTTATGCAAAAATATGAAGAATAGAGGTAGATCTCCAAAATAAGTAGAATAGAGTGAGGAGGGAGTTACAAGGGTAGAAAGGAAGCCAAAAAAAGGGTTGGCTCTAATACCATTTCAGACGAGGAGGTAACTCCTCTACTCGAATTGTATTGCATTATGATTGATGATAGATCTGTCCATGGAAGGAGAGATTCTTGGGTTTCATCTCCCAATGTCTCTTCATCTTATAATTCTCCTTATTTTCTATTTACAATATTTACATGGATTTACCTAATCCCAAATATCACATGTCAATAGTTGAAAATATTGAAAATTCATGTCATGTGTCCCTATGTCTGAAATCATGTTGATGTTATCTCAAACCAATAAAATACTCACACACATCTTCATTTTATATATCCATGCTACAGTGAGTATATATGCAAGAGGTGTTCTTGGGCCCTTGTTTTGCAACAATTTCTTTGTTAAGATTGTCAACGCAACACCCACTAGCTTCAAGATTCTTACGACATCAATTGTTATGACTTCTCGACTTCCTTTCTATTGGTCCTATGCAACAACTCTGCCACGTATGACTACCCTTACATCATATCGGATGCCTCTCCATTGCACATGTGTTAGCACTTCCGAGAAAGGCCTTAGAGAGTGACATGGGTCTAGGGACCACTATTATAGAAATTTTACAAATGAGAGCCTTTGTTGCGATTGTGTGGAATGTCCACCTTAACCCATTCGTACATCATCCCATTTGTTCCCTTTTTCATACAACTTTGACGCCATCCAGGGAATCGTTGCAAAGGTGAGTTTTATACTGGGAACCTCCCTCTTTTTCCACTTCACTATCTTTGATCTAGATACACCACCATTGACACCTCTGACACCTACGACCTAATGAAAAAAGTATTAGTCCAACATCCTGCTTTTTCTAGCAACGCCTTTGACATTGACAACATATTCTAACAATCTCCCATCATCTTCTTGATCTTCGCCATCAATGACAATATATTTTTGACAAAATGTATAGCTTAAAAAAAGCCAAAATATAAAAAACTATAACATGTTTTAATTGCTTTTCCAGATGAGCGACACAAGAGATTAAAAATACATTCTTTTATTATATATAGATATTTCTTTTCTCTTTATTTTTCACAATTTATATATATACTAAAATTATTAAAATAATTAATCTTTTATATTTTAGATAAATAATTCTGTAATATATATATATATTCTCCACAATAATAAGATATGGTAATCCTAGAAAGACTTCATTGGTAATCCTCTCATGTAGCATACCGTGCATTATTTCTCATTTTATGGCCATTCTTTTTAACCTTTTATTCGAAGAAAAAATGGTAACATGGAGAGAAAATCCACACTAATAAGATATGGTACATCATAACAAGACTTCAATGGTTATCCTCTCTTGCAGCGTATTGTGCATTCTTTCTCATTTTAAGTCAATTCGTTTTAAGCCTTTATTTGACAAAACACATGACAACATTGAGAGAAAAGAGAATTTTGGTAAAATAAAAGAAAAGTAATATTATCACGTCGTATTTCTTCCCAAGTACAACAAATATCGATTAAGGGATTTACATATGTTTTGCATAATATATTAATTTAAATTATATATAGTAATGAATTTACAAATGAATTTTAAAATTTATGATTTTTTTAACCAACATAATGAAAATGTAAAATGTATTTGATTAATTAATAAATAATTATAATATGTTTTATGATTTTTTAACAAACATAACGAAAATGTAAAATGTATTTGATTAATTATAAATATAATAATAAAACAACATTTAATTAATAAATATATTATAATATGTTTAAAGATATGTGAAGATAATGATAATGGAGTGGGGTGTTATAGGGAGTATGTAATTTATTAACCACCATGGAATGTAATGAAGAAAATATATTTAATAAATTAAAAATTTTGTGTAATTTTCATAA
>APFE030430923.1:8793-33007 GCA_000404065.3 Pinus taeda
GTGGCTAGATGTTTGGATTGTTAGCATGTAAAGGCATAACATAAGCATATAGGTGGTCGACTACAGCCTATTCTAATTTCAAAATGGAAATGGGAGGTCATTTCCAAGGATTTCATTATAGGTCTTCTGAGGATAGTGAGACAACATTATTCTATTATGGGTGTCATGACAAGTTGAGCAAGGTAGCTCACTTCATTCCAATGAAGAATACATATTCATCTAGTGAGGTGGCACATGTTTTTATCACGGAGATTGTGAGATTACATGGTGTTCCAAAGAGGATTGTGTCGGATAAGGATGTGAAGGCTCCTTCCAAGTTTTGGAAGGAGCTATTTGCAAGTTTGGGTATATATTTTTCCTTTAGTACAACTTATCATCCGTAGATAGATGGACAAAAAGATAGGGTCAACAAGATCTTAGAGGATATGTTGAGGATGTATGTGATGCACTAGCAGAGAAGATGAGAGGAGTATCTTCCATTGGTTGAGTTTTCATACAAAAATGGTTATCAGGAGTCACTGAGGATGAGTCCTTTAGAGGCACTGTATGGGCAGAGTTGTAATACTCCCATCAACTAGAGTGATCCTGTGAATAGGGTACTTATTGGACCAGATATGTTGGAAGACATGGAATTGGAAATGCAAGTTATAAAGAAAAATCTAAAGGATGCACAAGATAGACATAGAGTTATGCCGACCAACATAGGGCATTCAAGGAGTTTCAGGTTGGGGAGCATGTGTATTTGTGCATTAATCCCAAGAATAGATCTTTGAGGATTGGATCATATGCCAAGTTGGCACCATAGTATTGCGGGCCTTTTAAGATCCTTGAGAGGATTGGACTAGTGGCCTATCGAATTACACTACCCCATGATGTTTTCCATGTTTCATTTCTTAAAAGGTATATAAAGGATATTTACCATGTTATTGATTGGTTTCGGTATTGCAGGTGGAGAAAGAAGGTGAATTCTAGTCAGAGCTTCATTGCATATTACAACAAAAGCAACTCATGCCCAGGAACAGAGCCATAGAGGAAGGTAAAGTGTAGTGGAAGAACATTGGGCCCGAAGAAGCTACATGGGAGATGGCAGATCAGATGTAGGCCATGTATCCTTCTTTGTTTGCCAGTGGAGGCAAAGCAGTTTTGGTTTGATGTTTGGTATATGTTTGGCATATGTTTTGCTGATGTTTGGATATGTTTAAATATGTATATGGATGTAAATACCACCATGAGCTAAGTTATAAAGCTCCAATAAGCGGTATAGTTGTTATTTTTTCATGTTGTCATGATGGTTTGCTTTTGAGCAGGTCATTCATTGTAAATACTGCAACGAGCTAAGTTATAAAGCTCCATGGGTAGTATGTTTTATTTTCAGCAGTTTTGTTGAGGTTTTGGTGTGGTTTAACTTTGAGGACAATGTTCCCCAAGGGGAGGGTTTTGTAACAACCCCTAGTTGAAAGTTCATGTAATAAAAGTTAATAAAGGAAAAATATGACCACAGTTAAGGGACACTTATTCCAAGATGAATGTTGGGAAAAGATATCCTAGTGGGCATCACTCGGTGTGTTTATGGCTAAGGAAATTGGAAAAGGCAATGGCTAAGGAATTAAAAATGAAAAAAGGTATTTTCGCACATTTATTTATGAAAATAAAGGAAAATATGTTAGGGTCCAACCCTAACCCGTTTATTTATGTAATAAACCCAATATGGTCGAATCATAGTCATATTTAGTTAAAGAGTCAATAAAGCCTGTATTAATAATTGTAAGTGGTTGAACCGCATTTAAGAAAGGGACCATAGTTAGTTGCAAATGGGCCATAATTAATAAATAAAGTGGTAAACCCATGTTATGCAAAGGACCACTAGTTATTATGTTGTTGGAGGTCATTTAGCTATAGATAGTCGTAGTTAGAAGGGAAATATCATCGAGTCTTATTTTGAAATCGAGCTCTGCTCCACGGGAGGTTGCCCCCTTGAAGAGGAAAGTGAACATTGCATTTATCTCTAAATAATAAAATACTTGCTATTTTTCTCATTTTATTATATGCTATGGGTTTTATTTCTTTGCATATTTGGTATTCTGGAATTTCTCACAGGTCAAGAGCACAAAAAGTGGTATCAGAGCACTTTCCAGGGCCGATTGTACGTCCAACTTTTGCAAAAGAAAAAAAAGGCTAGAGACGTGTTCCGACATCTTTAAACCATAGGATCTGTCATTCAGCGCATAAACTTGTGGATTTGGGGAGGCATGCATGCAAGAAATACAAGAGGTGGTCACATTTTTTGGGCTCCCTTGTAACCCCTATGGGTACCCCTTCAAGTAGTAGCGCATTAGACAAAACTATGCACGCACTACACTTCCACGTACCCTTTGGGTATATCAAAAGCCCCTAGGACCCCCTGAAACCTCGCCTTAGATAAGCCATCGGCCATCTTGCTGCTACAATACACTAAGTATAACACTTGGGGAGATTACTCACGTGTACAATAGGGTAGTCAGGTAGTACGACTAAGGGTATGATTGATCCTCCTTAGTTAGCACCCTGAAAGATTGGGCTGAGTATTATTGTTGGACCCTTATGTATACTATGATCTATAGCACTTGACACTCCTTTATGACCATAGTTCCATCTGATCTCAGAAGATCACCCATTATCTTATCTTCCAGATCATATCCACTAGTTGGGATTCTACTGCCACAGTACAATTCAGATCAAGTAGTTGGGGTTTTTTTCATCATTGCACCAATCAGATCCACCATTTCGGGTAACTTTGATTCCTCCCTAGGATGCTTACAAGAGACTTAGCCCATAAGATTTATGGCGATGATATGATCTCAGTGGTACCATCCACTAGTCAGCCTAAATTTTCTGTCGGTCCCAATTTTTTTTAGGAGTGACTTCAAGTGATCGAGATCCATGTATGGTAGAAACTAGAGCTCAAGTCATGGCCAATGAGAAGATCGAGTGCCTTGAAACAAGGTTGGATGCGTTCAAGGAACAAATAGACGCCATTTCAAAATCGCTTGAACAATTCACCAAGAGCATGACGAGGTATCATCAGGAGGCACATAGTATTGATGAACACCTCGAAGGAGAATCCATCCATCATATTCACTTCCATGGAAATCACCAACATTCCCACCTTTCGCCACCCAAGCTAGACACATATAAATTTGATGGCTCTAATCCGGTAGTATGGGTAGCACAAATGGAACAATATTTCACCCTGAATGATATCTGTGATGATCAAACTAAATTATGCATGGGAGACCTTTACTTGGACCAAGAGAGATGGAAATGGTGATAGTGGCATCTGCAATGTTATCCTGAGAACATAACTTGGCGTGTGTTCTCAAAAGCCCTTTGTTACTGCTTTGACAGAGAATCTAATTTTTTGGGCCGTCTCACTAAGCTTTGACAGACAGACACAATAAAAGACTACATTGCAGCCTTTGACACGTTGGCCTTTAGAATGGAAGGTTTAGGAGATGTATTCTACTTGGAGTGTTTCACCAATGGTCTCAAAGAAGCCATCCAAACACATGTCTAGATGCACCACCCACCTACATGGATAGACACTTGCAAAAAGGTTGTCGAGGTAGAACTTGCCTTAGCTGCCCAGTCTACTCGTCCAAATTTCCTAGCTAAGGGGCGTTCGACCCAAGCTCAAGTCCCTACCCAAACACTTAAGATTCAAAAGGCATTTCCAACGAAAATGGTTGAACGAAGAAAACAATGATTTTTCTACTACTATGATGACAAATAATCCCCGAGGCATAAATGCAAGGAACCCAAATTATTTCAAATTGATGTTACTGATCACAATTCAATTGAGGAAGCCCTACCCCTTTGGGGGCCAAAGGATGAAGTTGAGGAAACCCAATAGGACAATGATCGCATAGCTATGCCATATGAACCAATTATCTTTTAAATGCATTGGCGGGCATTTTTGCGCCCCAAACTCTCAAAATCAGAGGCTTTCTTAAACATCTCCTAGTAGTGGTATTGATTGATAGTGGCAACACTCATAACTTTATCCATAAGTGAGTCGTTGAAGTTGTTCATTTTTTTGTAAGGGAAGTCTCTAGTTTGCAAGTCCTTATTGTTGATGGGGGGAAAATGAAATGTGAAGGCCACTACGAAAATATTAAACTTCAAATGGGAGACTACCACCTAAAGACCCACATGTTTTCTATTAACATGGGCAGTTGTGACATTGTCTTGGGTGTTGAATGGCTTCACACACTAGGCCCAATCACAATGGATTTCTAGGAGTTATATATGATCTTTAAGCAGAATGACCACATTCATACACTACGTGGACTCCAAGTAGGTGTTCCTTCTATCATCAGCTCGCATCGAATGGAAAAGTTGTTGAAAAAGGGCCATCATGGAGTCATCACCCAGTTTAATGTCATCCAGGCCATAAAATCCACTACTCTTCATATTCATCCTGAGATGCAACAGGTCTTAGATTGCCACTAGTAGGTATTTGAAAAACCTAAAGAGCTTCCACCCTCTAGAGGTGAACATGATCATAGCATCCCTTTGGTCTCGGGGTGCCAACTGCTTAATGTGCACCCATATCGATATCCTTTCTCCGAAAAGAATGAAATTAAAAAATTCATCAATGAACTCCTCGAAGCAGGTGTTATTCTTCCTAGCATTAGTCCTTATTCATCACCAGGGGTCATGATGCTAAATAAATATGGAGAATGTCACATGTGCTTGGAATTTCAGTCCTTCAACAAGCTCACTGTCAAAGACAAATTCCCTATTCCAGTTGTTGATGATTTGCTTGATGAACTACATGGTGCTCAATTCTTTACCAAGCTAGATCTTTGCTCTTTCTATCACCAAATATGCATGAAATAAGTAGAAATTCCCAAGACTGCTTTCTGAACTCATGAAGGCCATTATGAATTCTTGGTCATGCCCTTTGGTCTCTGTAATGCTCGATCTAGTTTTCAAAGCCTCATGAATCACCTGCTGAAATCATATCTCTAAAAATTTGTCCTCATTTTCTTTGATGGCATTCTCATCTACAACCTAACCTGGGAAAAACATCTTCAATATGTAGACATGATCTTGTAATGGCTCCGGAATCACAAATTATTTGTAAAATTTTCCAAGTGCTCTTTTGGCATGGAAGAAGTTGAGTATTTGGGACACATTGTGGGTCATGAAGGTGTCAGGGTTGATCCCAAAAAGATACAGGCAATGCAAGATTGGCACCAACCCAAAACCTTGAAGATTTTGAGGGGATTCTTGGGTCTCACTAGCAACTATCACAAATTTGTCTGCAATTATGGTCACAGTGCTAGACCTCTCATTAAGCTTCTCAAGAAAAATTCATTCCTATGGACTGATGCAGCACAATAAGCATTTGTGGCTCTCAAATAGGTCATGTGCTCCACTCGAGTATTGGTACTATTGGATTTCACCAAATATTTTTCAATTGAATGTGATGCTTTAGGTACAGGTATTGGTGTTGTCTTAATGTAGGAAGGTCGACCCTTGCCTTTCACTAGCCAACAACTGAGTGGGAAACATCTGGGTCAATCTACCTATGAAAAAGAAATTATGGCCATCTTACATGCAGTAGATACCTGGTGACCATACTTATTGGGGTGCGTTTCCAAATCCGCACAGACCATCAAAGCCTCAAATATTTTTTGGAGCAATGTCTATCCTTGCCACAACAAAATAAATCGCTGGAAAAAATGTTAGGATATGATTATGAGATAATTTACAAGAAAGGGCATGATAATGTAGTAGCAGATGCTTTATCGTGCCAATTTGAGGATGAAAGCACCCTGCTATCAATCTCTCTTCCCATACTCGATTGGATTGAAGAAACCTACAAGGAATGGTTTTCACACCCCTCTCTCTCCCAACTTATTAATAACTTGAGAGAAGATCCTAATTCCTTATTTGGATACTCTTGGAAGGATGAGATTCTTCACTACAAGGATCGAGTAGTTATATCGCCGACATCCATCCTCAAAACTCATATTTTGGCAGAGTTGCACTCATCTCCCACTACAAGTCATGCAGGCTTTCGACAGACATGCTCACACTCATCATTCTTTCTTTTGGATAGGCATGAAAAATGACATTCTTACTTTTGTAGCTAAATGTGATGTGTGTCAATGCCACAAAGGAGAAACAATCAGGTTACCAGGAACCTTATAGCCATTGCCACTCCCTGCCATCATCGACAAATGTTTCCATGGATTTCATTATTGGTCTCCCAAAGTCAAGCAACAAATCCGTCATCATAATGGTTGTGGAAAAACTTTCTAAATATGCTCATTTTTGCACTCTACCCCACCCATTTACCCCCACTTTGGCGGCTCAAGCTTTCATGGACTAGATCTTCAAACTGCATGGTATGCCAACTTCCATTGTGTCCGATCGTGACACAACTTTCACCAACAAATTTTGGCAAGAACTTTTCAAGCTACAAGGCACCCAACTCCAACTAAGTACTGCCTATCATCCCCAAACCGATGGTCAAACTGAAGCAGTCAACAAATGTTTGGAGACATACCTAAGGTGCTTCACTTTAGAAAAGCAACATCAATGGGTACAATGGCTACCTTTAGCTAAACGGTGGTAGAATACTACCTATCATGAAGCCATTAAGATGACTCCATATGAAGCAATGTATGGCCAACTCCCACCTTCATCTATTTCTTATATCCCTGGATTCTCTAAGGTGTAAGTAGTTCATTAATTCCTATAGAACCATGATGCCATGCTAGCTCGTCACAAAGATAATCTCCATCAAGCTCAAAATTGAATGAAGCAACAAACAGACCATCATAATTTAGAGTGCACATTTCAAGAAGGGGATCAATTATTCCTGCAGTTGTAACCATATAAGCAAATATCGCTCAAAGAAAAGGGTTGCCAGAAATTAGCTCCAAAATTCTATGAACCTTATCAAATACTTCAATGCATTTGAGAAATAGCCTACAATGTGACCTTGCCACCAGCTTCAAAAATCCATCCAGTCTTACATGTATTGTGCCTCAAGAAAGTGGTGGGGAACAATTTCAGAATTCAAACTAGTCTACCCGAATTGGATGAGGAAGGTTCACTTTGGCTCCAACCAGAACAGGTCCTCGATACTCGTGAAAGGCATCTGCGCAGCAACACAATCAAGGAATTCCTCATCAAGTGGAAAGACACCTCTCTAGAAGATGCGACCTAGGAACCAATCACTATTCTTCAGCAGTATCCGCAGCTTCAGCCTCGAGGACAAGGTTGCTTTTGATGGGGGAGGGCATGTTAGGTTCCCACCCTAACCCCTTTATTTATGTAATAAACCCAATAAGGTCGAGTCATAGTTGTAGTGAGTTAAAGAGCCAATTAAGTCCGTATTAATAATTGTAAGTGGTTGACCCACATTTAAAAAAGGGACCATAGTTAGTTTCAAACATGACATAATTAATAAATAAAGTGGTTAACCCATGTTATGCAAAGTACCACTAGTCGTTAGGTTGTTGGAGGTCATCTAGCTATATATAGTCATAGTTAGAAGGGAAACATCATCAAGTCTTATTTTGTAATTGACCTCTGCTCCACTGGAGGTTGGCTCCTCGAAGAGGCAAGTGAACATTGCATTTATCTCTAAATAATAAAACACTTGCGTTTTTTCTCATTTTATTCAGTGTTCTCGGTTGTATTTCTTCGCATATTTGGTATTCCAAAATTTATCGCAGGTCAAGAGCATAACAAAATAGGAGAAAAGTAAGGTGAAAGGTCATGGGTTTCATGTGAGGAGGAAAATGAAGACAACAAAGGCCTAATTGATAAAAAGGCTTATGAGCATCAGTTTGTAACCTTTTTTCAGTTTAGTTTTGGGAGCTCTCTCATTATTCCCTCTCTCTCTCTCTCACTCTTGGACACTTGGATTTTTCTTGGGGCACTCTAGATTTGGAGCAAGGAAGGAAAAAGCAAGCAAAGGAAAGGAAGGAAGAGCAGGATCAAGCAGATTTAGCAGGAATACTTATAGCTAACATATTGTATATGTGGTTTCCTAGCTGGTTTTGACATGCATGGATTTGCATCTTGGTGTATGGTTCTCTTTTTGTCAGTGGCATGGTTTTTCTGGGTTATGACAGTGGTTTTTGGCCTTGTCTTGCCTTTTTCTAGATAGCCAAGGTGTGATGGGATTGTTTTCACAGTTTTGAGCTTTGGAATTGCTGGGTGGTTTCAAAATTCAAGGCGAAGGTGGTCTCAGGAAAATTCAAAAAGGCTTAGGAATCCCTTGACCAGTTTTAGTGGGATAAATGGTAAAGCCTAAGGGTGGAGTCTCGATTTATGACCTAGTGATCTAGTGTGGATTGTAGTAAAGCCTGAGAGACTAGTGTCTCAGCTTATGGCCTAGTGAGCCAATGTGTATTGTGCAAATCCTAAGAGATAAGGAGAAAGAAAATTACTCAAGGGTAGTGATGGAATCTGGAGGCATTCTTAGCTCGATTTGGTTTTGTGATCTCAGTGCCAGTTTTGGTGAGATCATAGTTTGGTGAGGGTGGATGTGGTTTAACCTCTGGATTCCCTTGGTTTTTTTTGGATTGGTTTATCCATGAGATCCCACATTCATTCTTGGAATATGGTACGGGGGTGACTAGTTGAAAGAAATATTTGGTTCAACCATGTCTATGGTCAGGTGGTACGTGGAATTCTCGAACCTAGTCAATTTTGCCTATGTTTAATAAAAGCTAAGCTCTCTTTCTTTTTTACTTGTTAATATGTGGCTTTAATGGATGTTATCTCATTGTTATTTTCATGGTTTAATGGTGGATATAAGCCTGGTTATATGATTGGTTATTGTCATGGTTATTTCATGTATTTACTTGTAACTAAAAGGATAATGGATGCGAGACCTAATTGATGTCAAAAAAGTTAAGGGAAGAGGGTGGTGATATTTATTTTTAACTCCCATATTAGTTACCAGTCATTTAGGTTCTGTCTTGTATTCATTTCCTGTAGATTGCATTGATGCCAAGTGTTTGACAGAATGTCAGTCCCGATTGGGGATGGTCAGGCCTAGTTCTAGAGTCAAATTTTGATTTTTAATTCTTGTGGTCATGTAATTTATGAATTTTTAAAGTGTCATTGAGTTATGGGCAATGACCTAGGCTCTGGGCCTGAAAAGGTGGCTCAAATACCGAAGATGCAGGCACAACACTGCGCAGAAAAGTCCCTAGACGTATGCATACCCATGTTGTGGGAGCATTTGGAGCCTTCTGGACACATACTTGTCCATATCAAGGGAGATCTTGAGGGTTTAATGGTCAAAAACTCAATGGGACCTAGGGGTTGGTTACCTGAGTGGTTGGGACGGTTCTTGGGAGTATTGTTTCTGATGTGGAAGGTTTGTATGGTGTGTTTCTGTCAGTTCCACTTCCTTAAGGTGACTTATGAGGTCGAATCATATCATAGTAATTTCTTGTCACATGTTTACCCCAATTGGACGGTTACTTGGGTATATTTGGGAGGAGGGCATTACACTTTTGCAGTTGTGTATTTCCATATTACCATTCACGGGAGCCCAATCCCAGTCCCCATTGGGATGAACACATTTACTTTTCCAGAATGCATGAATATATAGTTTAAGAGAAGATTCCATAATAACATAGTGAATGAGCTAATGAACTAATCTATTAAGAATTTTAATTACTGATGTAAGTGATTTCCATTGAGAATCAGAGTTCTTAACATTTTTCATAAGATCTTATACACATTTGTATTCTATAACACTACTCATAAACATTAATAGAGCATAGGTTAATGATCATAGTTATGAATATTCAAGAACAACTTTAGATTTTAGATGCATGTTCAATGTATTGTATTCATTTTAATCAATTCTATGATGATTGAAATTTGAAACTTGATACAATTCTTGTTACTGTGATTGTATTACTTAATGTTCGAGACTTATGCTTTGAGCTCTTATATTATGTCATGCATAAGTAGGGCCAATAATACATAATAGAAATGTAGTTAAGAGTTTTTTAATTTTTAAGTACTTTTTTTGCTATGAAGCTTAAATAATGTTGATTGTCTTAATGTTTTAAATTTGTGCACACTGCGACAGTCCGGGAAATGCTTTTATTACACTTTCCCTATATCTCCCTATTGTGCATAATGGAAGCCTTTTTCTGCATTTTGAAATGAAAATGATATATTGATTTTATGCAATTTTTATTTTTGGGTATACAGTTACTTGATATAAAAGGTTTTGACCTTAAGAAGAACAAGAACTTCATAGAAAATGAAGCAATATTGTTCACAAAATAAAATAAAAAAAGCAAAAAAATTTGTGTGGAAAGATTTCATTGTGCACACTACCTAACCCTTAATAAATTAATTAGTAATATAAATTTGTGTGTAGATATTTCCTTTTGTGAAGAGCTTTCATTATGTGGAGAGGTTTCATTGTGCAGAGAGATTTCATAAACAATGAACAAATATTATGCCGCACATATTTCTTTTTACACACTATGCCATAGTGGAGTAATGCATTGTGCACAATGAAAGATTTACAGAAATAAGTTTGTTGTTCCTTCGCACTCCATACAACAACAACGTTCACTGTCCCATCGCATAATGAAAGCTTTTTCACCTCTGCATTTTCATTATAATTCTAAGACATACTGTTGAGTGGATACATGTGTGAAGTGCAGAGGTTTCAACGAAAGCTATATGTGGAGATAAGAAAAATTGTAGGAGTGCTTCGTACAATAAAACTTTTGACTCCACTTCCACACTCCGCACAAAGAAAACATTCACTTCCCTTCTGCAATGAGCATAAGAATATGTGTGTCCCACTCTAATATTAAATGAAATCTTCATTTAATGTGTTACTATTAAATATTTTCAGTACAATCTATGGATCTGCATATTTTCATTTCATACACAACCCCTCTACATTTCGCACTTCTACTTTTCCAAAAATAAAAATAGCCTTAGTATCCAAGACACAAAAGTGAAGTGTTACATGTGTGTAGGTTGCAATAAGAGCTACATGTAGAGATAAGAAAATTTGACTCCACTTTCCATTCTGTACAAGGAAAACATTGTTTTTCCTTCTGCGTTGCATCCTTAGTATCTAATATCAAATGGATTCTCCTTTTAACTATGAACTATGTTCAGAAAATGTATAAATCTAGACAACGTATGAACGGGAACGCCTGCACTTCATACAATGTATCAAAAAATCTTGGTGTTCCGTTATAATTCTAAGAGGGAAGCCAGAGTTACAGGGAAGCCATAGTTGCACAATGAAACTTTTATTATGAAAAAATCAAATTTAAATTTAACATTATATTTTCACTTATATAAATTTGCTTATATTATTGGGCATAGGTGCAGAACATTGTACAGAGTGCTTAAAGATTATGTTGATCCTTAATATAGTTGTATGTTCTATTTGATATATTCAAAGCAATTGGATATAACAGATTCGAAAGGCATGGGGCAAGTTCTAGAGTGGAAAGACTCTTTTTTCTTTTTTGGAAACATAATTAATTAATACTAATAACATATTTGATGAAAATGGGGAAAGTTGTGCAGTGGAAAGACTTTCAAAGTAGGAAGTAGTTGTGAAGAACTGTTCAGGAAACGTTGATGCAAGGCTATTGAAAAATTTACATTTTCTATTACATATTAGAAATGGAATGGTGTTCCTCTTATTCATAATTTTATGTAATATTAAATGAACTACATGTTTTATGCAAAAAAAATGCTTCTGCGAGACAGATAACAGAAACATTATTCTGTAATTTTTCATATGTTTGTATACATTTATGTGTTCCTTTCTGTGTACAACATTACATGTTACATAGTACATAAGAGATATAGCAAGAAAAACAAAGTTGTATAATGCGATAATAATAATCAAATGAGACAAAATTAATTTAAAACTCTTTTTCATTTAATTTACAAATTTAGTTGTGCAAAAGCGCAGTTGCATAGATCTATGAATCTATGTGGACTGAAGTATGTGTGGAGTACGTGGTATGTGCAGTAGAACCGAGGTGCAGGGGGAATTTTATTTTGTAGACATGAATTTAATTTGACTAGGACCATTGACTTGAATTCAAAATATAATAGGAAAAGCTATAAAGAGTGAGGGGTTGGGGGGGGTATTTCTTCGATCAATGCTCTGTAACTAATAGTAAGGAAACTATTTCTACTCTATTTATCATTTATTTTTTTACAAATTTAGCTACGTGGAATGAAATATGTGCAAAGGACGGGGTATGTGCTGGAGAAAGTATACCCCTTAGAAATTTTATCAATGTGTACCATTGTGTCTAACAATATCTATTATTCTTTCTTCATTTTCTCATATTTCACATTAAATTAAGTTTTTAAAGCTACTTTCACATATTTCTTCCCAATTTTGCTTATACAAACTTTATGGCGCAACTCTCCCACAATGTTTCTCTTTCCTTTCCATATCAAAAAACTAACCTTATTATATAAAATAGCTTTGACTTTTTCATGTAGCTCTGATTTTTCTTGATTTCTAGAGATGGTAAAACAATATTAAGGTTCAATATAATATTTAAGAATTATGAACAATGTAATTTCTTTAGCAATAACCATTAACTTTTCAATCACTTTTAGCATGTACCTTGAACTAATGATTTTTAGCACATTTCATTGTCCGAAGCTTTTCTTGTGGGGAAATTTCATCATGTGCGAGTGGGGGAGAATTTCTTCAACTAGTATTATGTCACTGACAACAAGACATATATTTCTATTTTATTTATCTTTTATTATTCTATAGATTTAGTTGTGTGGAACAAAGGATCGACGAAGGACAGGGTATGTGTGGGAGTTGAGAATTTGTATGGAATGAAGAATGTCTAGTGAACAAGATATGTGTGGGAGAACGGACATGCAGAGCAAACTTTATTCTGCAAACAAACAATTAATTTTAAACTCTTCTACATTTAAAACTTTTACATTTTTTCTTATTTCAAAATTTATTTTAATAAATCAAATAGAAACACACCTCTTAGAAAAGCTATCATTGTGTACCATTGTCTCTAACTGTATCTGTTATACTTGTGTTGATTTCCCATATTTCACATTAAATTAATATTTAAAAGCTATTTCCACATATTTCCTCACTTATGACATTTTTGTATTTGACAATAATAATAATTTCAAAGAATAATCTTTTTTACCTTGTGCAATGATGAATTAGCTATGACCGAAACAAATTTAACTTTAACTTTATGGGAAAATAAACTTTATTTAATGATAAATTTTTATTATTAGTAGCATTTTGTTCATGAACAAAATGTGTTGACAATTCCTTGCTTCACTGGAGACTATAACACTTGCCTCATGGTCAAAGTCCACTGACTATCGATTATTTTTTACTACAATTTTTCCTATTTACACATCAAACTTAGTTGACTATCTAATACACTTATTAAATATTTATAAGGTAACATGATAACTATAACCACTAATTTTGGTTGTGTTGTCCATAGAAGCATTCACCAAGATTAATTTTGGTTGTTTTGTCCGTAGAAGCATTCACCAAGTGTTCATCATGCAATATTTTTAGCATACATGTTACGACTACATGTTATATTACTTTTTGGATGAGTTGGTTACAAATAGATTCCTTGTCCAGGCCATAAGGGATTGATTGGGGGTGAAATGCCACACCACATTCATTCATATCGGGGGATATATATTGAGGAAAAAACGACATAATCTATTGAGCATATAATAGGGGTTAAAAGGTTTTTATATTAGCAGGTATAAAAAATTGGAGCTCAAAGTTAATGAAAAAACCTAAAGGGGTATAAAAAATGTTAATGAAAAAAAGGGATATCTACAATATCTAGTGAAACTAGCAGTTTTTTAAATTGGGAAGGTGTATTGCATTTGTATTGGTAGGGGGTTAAATAATGTGATTTTTAGAGGTATTTTCAAATATGTAGTCAAATTACGGGAATTGTTTACTATGCCATGAAAACATGTTGTTGGAAATAATATTGAGAGGGGCGGTGAATCATTATTGTCCGATCAATAATTTTTTATTTCCTAAACAGATTTATATATGCTACTTCTATGAAGTGAACTAGCATCTACACACTACTGTGATTAGAGAAACCAACGTATACCCAGAGAATTTGTGATCTAGTCAATTTATCATGTGTTTATCTTTAACCATTGCATCAATAACTTATTAAACAATGCAGTAAAAATAGAATAAACCATCACACATAAGAAACACACATGAACACCAAGATTTAAGGTGGAAACCCAACATGGGTGAAAACCACCTGCTGTTGTCATCTCTGTCTTCTTTTAATAATAAGAAAATATGTTTACAATCTTGTACTAATGTAGACTCATACCAGTACGCAGGCACCCACCTACAGAAAGATACAACCTTCTCTCGTTTTCTAGCTTCTACTAAAAGGGAGCTACAACCCCCTAACTCTTGTACTAGCCAATGTGTTTACTAGTACATAGGCGCTGGTCTACAGAAGGCTATGACCTTCTTTCTTCCTCCAGGGACCTCATTTAATAAATTTTCAAACTGGATGCTCTTGGTACACAAAAATACACATGAAGGCCTCATTTCATCAAATTTTCATACTGGACCCATCAGAACTTTCAAACTGCATCAACCAATAATTAGTTAATCTGAACAGACAGATCATTGTCACCAGAGCGTTGTGCTAAACCTAGAAACCTACATCATCATTCAGAACCAGCTGCAACTTCAAAAATCATGCATCAAAATGTATACGCTACTTTATTGAACCCAACCTATGTGTATACGCTACTTCCTTTAATCAAACCTGTGTATGCCTTCAAAACTACGGAAACATAAAACTTCTGAATCAAGTATGTACCAACCAACAATATACTTGAACATCTACTGTCAATTTACAGATCTTTACATAGGGAGTAATAGAGATCGCCTTTCTTACTTATACAATCAATTAATCAAATACCAAACTCCTTATGCATTCAGTTTTACATTCAGATCTAAGAAGATTTCGTCGATAGACAATAGTAAAACAATAGAACTGATCAGATAGATTAGTTAGATTTGAAGAAAAGGCTTTTCCTTTGTATACCCTACTTGGAAGAGTAGAACCTGCATGTACACGCACTTTGACCGAGACAAACCAGTATATAGATATGCAAATATTAACTCATAACTTCGCTACTATTTCGGACTTCAGACAAACCCAGATCATGAGATTTAAAGAATCGAACAGGTGTACATAATCAAATCTAGCCCAACCAATATCAAATCATTCAATGATACGTCATTTTAGGTCTCATGATCCTAATCCAACATTGAATTCAAGGTGCACAAAATATTTCAGATCAAATCACAAACATATCCCTTGCAACATAAAATATACTTCAGATATAAGTATTCCTTAGAAACCCTTTTCACTTGCACACCTTGGCCTTATGATATTCTCCTCCTTATATAGTTTTAGGCCTTTCTCAATACCTCGGACCAAAACCACTTAGGACCCATGGTATTCTTAGATGGGATCAAATAGTTGTTACTCCAATCAATATTGTGGGCTAATACCATGGTATTGACACTTGGTATTCTCTACTCTTTAAATTCCTTTATTTTCCAACATATACACGCTTTTCTTCTTGTTAAAGTGTGTGTATATGTATTCACTATTTTTGTTCTGTGAACCAGCCTCTATACATTGTTTTGACTAAGAGGAGTTGCGTATACATATTAAACTTCTTTTCACAATCCTTTACCTTCAACTTCTCCATTCTGATTAGTAGACTTTAGTTCCATCTTCCTGTTCTTCTGTACCAACAACCTGTTACATCTGAATGGACCTGGTACACTGTGGGTTGCTTTCATCAAAACTGAACTGACTTGTGAGTGATTTTCCATCAAGGAAAACACTTGTATCATAATTCCAACACATGTGATATGTCATAGATCCATTCAGTGAAGCCCCCATGGTAAGGGATATACGGTGTTGTTTTGGTCATTGCATGCCATGTGGGATTATATCTGCAAGATTATTTCAAACGAAGGTGAAAAATGTGTAGCATTTTTTATAGGTAAACAATGCATTTTATCTACTATATGTGAGTACTTGCAACATTTATACAATATGCAGTGCAATCCTATAGTAATTATGTACAAAGTTCAAATACTGGATAATGTGGTAATGCTAAACACATTTACACGTGATACATTACTGTCATATAACTCTTACATCTCAATTACTTCCACACTATGAAATTAGAACCTCTTATTTTTCTTATTTATATATATTTGACTAACTCATATCGTGAGAGCATTGGAAATGAACACAAGGGGAACATATACCATTAAAGGAAATGATAAATTTTCTAAGAGGTGTGTTTCTCTTTTATTTATTGTCATTTGATTATGTTTACATTATAAAACCCACTGTTTTTTATTTTGATATATTTTTAATGTACTATAACTAAAAGTAAGGTTTTTCAATCTTTAGAAAATATATAACACTTAGAGATTTAGATCCAGGACAACAATTACAAGGAACAAAGTATTTCAATGTATTATTTGTGAATAGACAAAAGATATCGAATTCAAATGATGTCACAGTAAATACGGATGAGTATGTAGAGATAGCAATAAGTAGTACTACAAAAATAGTTATCGCAATAGATAAAACAAAAAGAACAAAATCCAGTTAGGAAACAAAAACAAATAGGTAGTTTTGTGCAAGTTTAGTTAATTGTATATCATAATTCTTTTGTGTTTTTTTTTTCAATTTAATGCTTATGACTAGGAAAAAGGAAATAGAGTCTATACCATTGTTGATTGAAGATATCAGTATCAGTATAACTGGGAGCATTTTTCATGGCATTCTCTTGGTCACATATCAAAAAAAACTTGGACAAATCAAACAAGACAAAAGCAATACTCCATGCATACTTTATATATAAGAAAGTGGAAATGACAATAACATTGCTTGTTCCATCACATTTTATCGAACAACACGAGACAAAACTTATTACAAATGTTGTTCCATTAGAAATTTCAAAATAATTCCAAAGCATAAATATGATAGTGGTGATTGTAAAAACACTATTTGTCTAAATAGTTTTAGTAGTGTAGAAAACATTTTTCTTGATTTTTCAAAGTACCAATTCTTTCCAAATATGATGATTGCAAACCAATTGTGTAATGAAGATGTGTTTCCATTTGGCACAATCATTGTTATTGCAATTTCAGTAATGCACATAACAATGCAAGATGTATTGGAAATCAAAGACGTTAATGCAAAAGAGAATAGGGCAACAATAAGCTTTGATTTATTTGAATGTTTCATTGCTACAAAGTTATTGTCCATCTCTTATACAGTTTTCATGCATTGTTTTACAAATGTTGCATATGCAACAGGTTCAAGTACACATTAAACTTGTTCTGGCATATCTTTCAATTCAAAGACAATAGAAAGAAAATGTTTTTCCGATGATCTTACCAAAAAATATAGTTAAAAAGCAAGAAAGAGTTTTTTTTAGCTTCACAATCAATGTTCCTATATCCATTGAAAACATGAAAGAAACTTGAAAACCTAAGAAGCTGACTTTCTTCACCGAGTGGAATATGCACGATAAACTTTATTATATTGTTTATATAAACATAGATAAAGAAAAAGGAATAGAAAGACATTTGAATTCATGTTACCAAGCCTTTGTTTTCTATATTAATTTTACAATACTTCCAAGGAAACCTGATAGCGGCCAGTGCATATACGAATCCATTTGAGACTGTATGTGTGAAATGCAGTAGTCCAACTACAAGTGTTATAACTATGAATAAAATATGCTTTATTTCACCACTTTCTAGTAGGATTATTGCTTCGTTTATTTCCATCTATTAAATTGAATCGTACATGCAAATGATAGGGCTGAAATATAGTTTGTTTTGAGAGGCATTGAACTAGAAAAAGTATTACCTGAACTACGGTAAGTTTCCTACGAGAAATATTGTATAGAAAAATCAAATTTTATTGACATGTTGTCTAATTTTGAGGCGCATGAAACATTTTCAATAAACCATCAAAATGATGACTATACATATACAATGATGGTTTTATTTGTTTACATTGTTGAGCAATCTAGTAATGACATAATTCTCGTTGCTTGCATTGTTAAGCATCTTAACATTGCCTTATAGTTTTTGGTTCAGGAATAGGACTATTGTCGAATAATTATTTCATTTTGCTCAGTGATTGGTGTCTGATTTCACATTTTCAAGTAATATAGTATACTAATGAGAATAATATTAGGAATGAAATCATTATAGGAAACAAGGAAAATGCTTCTATTAATGAAAATGCTAATATGACATTATATAATAATGTATTTCAATGAACTATTTTGTTTAGGTTCTATGTTGTGTACTATGTTATTTCTTGTTTTCTTTATTGTAGTCTTGTTTCTTACATTTTTTAATTGGTTTATCAAATTTGCAAGTTCTATAACTACTCAGACAATATTGCAACTTGTTACACGAGAGTTTGAAACTTGGTTAATCATTTTCCGATGACATTGTTATTAATTAATGGAGTCTACAATCATGATTTTCTTTATTTACATTGTTGACCAATCTAATATTATTTCTATAAAAAAAGATATTTCATGCAACATTTAAACAAATATCTAAATAAATCATTATCATACAAATTTGAAATGAATTTCTAAATCGAATAAGCAAGACTATCCTATAACTTATAAAATATTTTGCATCCATACATATTTCTATAATCGAGAGCAATCTAATATATTTTTTCCTTAACAATGTCGAGAATATTACAATATGTAGCCTTTAGCATTAGTGAATTTCAAAATTGGTTGAGAAAATAACAAAATTTGGAAGCAATTTTTTTACTAATTAACCATTGCTTCTAAATATTAACACGTCTATTGATTATGCTACCAAAATGGAGATATGATTTCTCTGTTCATGTTTTGCAAGAGCTCTTATGACAATGTTCTTACAATGTTTAGTTCATCTTCAAATTGCATAGCATTTTCCAAAGTTCCAATATATTATCCATTAACATTAAAATATCTTAACTAAGTATTAAGATATCTTGCCTCTCTGCATGTACCTCTCCCTGTGTGTTTCTTGCATTGCTTCTTTAAGTAATTTTTTCACTCTTAGTAATAAATTCAAAAAATAATATAAAAATTATAAAGAAAAACCTGAAAACAATTAACAGTTTCAGAATAAAAAAAGCAAGTTAGTTGCCTAGAACTTACTCACGAGTCTACAGAAAAATGAACATTGAAAAATTGCTTTCACGGGAAACAGGCCTACATATGATGCGTCAAAGGCAATAAGTCATCTAAATTACTAAGTGACATCAAAGTTCTAAAACAACATTTAACTACTATAGATTTTATTGGTATTCCTTAACCAGCAATCGTCATCAATATGGCTAGTATTGATTTTCCTAACGTTTAATTAGAAAATACTCTTGTGAAATAATTTACTTTAAATCATATATTTTTTACTTAAATTCCAACTTGGCACAGTCCATTTGATACAATTATGTTTCTTGATTGATTTGTTTCTCACGCTTTATAAATCAATATCAAGATATTATTTTATTAATATCGTAAACCACATTCTATTTTGATTAACTGAAGCTCTCTTGCCAATAAATATAAGTCTCTTCCATATTTATTCACCAAAATAATGCATATTCCACACATTTTCTATGTAAACTTGTCTTGTTGTCATCCATATTTTACTCTATGGAAGACAAAGTGATTTCAGATCTTAGATGTCAATTCATGACTTAGATGCCTTATTTCCTTTGTTGCATTATCCAAATATTAAATAAAATTTGTTAACTCAAATAATTGAATTAAGTAATAGTTTATAACTTGGTATGGTTTATGTTGTTTTGTGTCAAGCTAAAAACTAGCCTTCCAAAACAATTATTAGTTTTTTTTGCACAATAAAATATTTGATTGTAAACTATGCACTTTGAAAATCAAATTGCAAAAGTTTACTATACTAAATGGATTAGAAAATAGCAACTAACATGTGTTTTCATGTTTATTTATTCATTCATGCATTTTAACATTGCTTTAATCGAATAAAAGAATCAAATGAGATGGAAAAGGTGAAGATTATGGTCTCTATAACAACTTAACAAAACTTTCAAGATTTAGAAAACTTGCAGGATCATTACACTGCCACAAACCATTATGCTTCAAACATCACCTGAAAGCTAAGGCTAAATAACTCCATCCATCTCCACGTTTCACCTTCATATAGGAAAAACATAATATAAATGAGTCTCAAACTATTTAGTCAAGAAATAGCATGGAAATGGATTCAATCTACCATCGAAGGAATGATAACAAATATATTTGCATCATTGCCACTTGGTCTCCAACCTAATTTCTAACTCATAAACTATAGCTCCTCCACATATCCTCTATCTATGAATAACCTTTTTGGTTGGTCACATGTAGATACAAACTACCAATCACCAACAACAACACAAACACGAGCAACATCTCTAGCCGAAGGCGTTCTTTTAAAAGAACTATGTGTACATTAATTAACCTAGTAAATATCCAAAGGATTATTTTATAATATCAATAGATATGATTTTATTGATATGTTTGCAATCGGTAATCATTACATAATGCATGAAAGTAAATGTTATTAATATCTTTAGTGATAACGTAATTGTGTATCTATTTGTTGAATATATATTAATATCACTACTAAGTACTAATTAATTATTTAACGCTAAGTGTGATTTCTAAGTTTCTGCATCTTCGTAAACATTACCGTCTTAATAGACTTTTTTCATATAACACACTTTTCATTTCCCACATTCTCTAGTACTAAATGCTTCCAAAAATTTGTATGTTACATTTTATCATTACAACAACTACATAATAAAATATGTTATAAACACTAATGTTATACTGCACAAATAATGAGTACAATATGCGATATTAAATATGATAAATGAGAATTGATATTGTATATTGGCTTTGAAGAGTGAAGAAGTTTATTGTGCAGCATTTCATGTTGGCTATCAACTTTTCCACACTTAAACAAAGCTCGACACTCTCATACATGTTACGAGAACAAATATAAACTGTGTGGTGTCTTTAGTTCAGAAGAATTTGGTTATGTGGTAGCGTGAGAAAATCACTTATCTCTACACTTCCACGTAAATATTTCATTATGAAGAGAGCTTTGTGCAAAAATATTTCATTATGCTAAAAGATTTTACTATGGGGATAGATTTGATCAAATAGCTTTCACTATGCGGAGAGATATTTCATTGTGTGAAGGGATTTAAATGTGTAGAGTTTTGTTTGCACTTGCACAACCTTTAATAAATTAACTAGTGATATATGGAATATGATTTTGTTGAAAATAATACTGAGAGGGGGGCTGAATCAGTATTATCAGGATAATTATTCTTTTTCAAAACAACTGATATACGCTACTTCAATTTAATAAACCTGCGTATGTACGCGATTATGCAGAAGGAAACCCGCGTATACAGAACATGCTTTTACTTTACTTAATATTTCTGATGATGATTGTTAGTCAATGATGCAGAATCAAATAACAGTATCCAGAGACAGTAAACAGAGCAGAAAGACAATCAGACACAAGAACACAAGATATAAGGTGGAAACCCAATGTGGGTGAAAACCACCTGCTGCAATTCGTCTCTATCTTCCTTTTAAATTAGAAAAACTTCTTTTACAATGTACTGGTGCAGTCCTTTTACCAGTACGCAGGCTGCAACCTGCAGAGAGCTACTACTCTCTCCGTTCCCAGTTTCTCCTGGAAGGAACAACAACCCCCCTTTAGCTTTTGCACTAGCCAAGATACTAGTACGTAGGTGCTGGCCTACAGAAGTCTACAACCTTCTCTTTCTTCCAGGACCACTTTTCATCAATTTTCAAACTGGATCCATGAACATCAAACAATCATCAAGAATCAACCAATCTCCTTTTCACCAACTAGATCTGAAACAAGTAGATACTTCTCTGACAGTTGTACACAGAACACTGTACCAGAAACCACACAGCAGAAACAGAACCCAAAACATAGCAGCAATAAGCAGAAACAGCTAGATCACAGCTTAATGCATATACGCATTCTCAACAGTTTGCAACTTGCGTGCATACGCATCTGCGTATGGAACAACCTGCGTATACGCGCTTTTATTTCCCTTAAACTGCGTGTATACGCGCCTTCGCTTTACTGAACCTGCGTACAGATCTATAAAGGACAACACACTCTTCCAGATATTCAATCACTAATTAACCCAGATTATCAGACTTATAGATCAACAAGCGCCACATCAAGCAGATCAAAATCATACAGAGATACTATCATTTAGGCTTAAAGATTATGACCCATGAATAGACCTTACCCTTCCTTTTGTGCTAAAGTTCCTTCTTCCTTCAGATCCAAATCTGCATCACCATCCAATATACCAGCTCCAGCACTTTTTCAGATCTTCAATAATAATCCAGATGGTAATTTGTCACAAGATCTCCTTCTTCTTTTATAGTCCTAGGCCTCCCCCAATACCATGGTCCAAAACCATAACATTTCAATACCATGAACCCAAAACTAGGGATCGACACAATTGACGAGACGCCATGGTTCAAAACATAGGTTCAATTTCCAAGATCTAACTGCCATGGACCAAAAGAATGATCACCAACATATATGCGCTTTTGTAAAGTATAACCCGCGTGTATATGCGCCTTCGTCTAGATGAACCAGCGTATATGTCTTTTTCTACTTTCTGAGTGCCTGAACTGAGATCTGTTACCAAAGAAGGTTGCCATCAAGGACAACACCTGTGCCATAGCTGCCAACAATCTCCCCCTTTGGACTTGATGGCAACACCAAGATCCTAAGATCATTCTCCCCCTTTGTCATCAAGGGCAAAGGGTTGTGCTCCCCCTGAGTATATGCTGAATTTTCTATGCTGACCATGCTCCCCCTGACTGTAGGCAAGATCTGCAAAAAGATGTTCTGGAAGAAGAACCGAGACTTGGATAACAAAACAAGACCTTCCTATCACCATAAGACTTAGTACATACATCCA
The DNA here is from genome assembly GCA_000404065.3 of Pinus taeda. Taxonomy (NCBI): domain Eukaryota; kingdom Viridiplantae; phylum Streptophyta; class Pinopsida; order Pinales; family Pinaceae; genus Pinus; species Pinus taeda. The sequence continues at coordinate 31,968 of APFE030430923.1, forward strand.
TCACCCAACCAAGTGGGGATCATCCATCCAACCGAGTGGAATACATCAGAAATTTACATAGGATGACCAAAAAAAATATTACACCTTCATCCCAGGCATAGTGGGGAAACCAATATAGGTCGTTACATGACCTTGACACCATATAAGAAAGAGATACATGACATAGAGACGAATACTGAAAATGTCAACAACTGATAGCAGCAACAACAGACAAAGATCATTCAGATCAACAACCAAAATCTCCTTTTGTTCGCCTTCTGCCTTTGTTCTACCTGAAATCAACAACAGCTATGAACTAGAACCAAAAGCTTCTAAACAAATGGCAACAATGCATAATTAGAAGATTATTTGCTCCCCCTGAACCTGTGCCGGATGATCTCTGACAGACCCCTATCAAAATATCTTCAACCAGAGCCTGCTCCTTCTGATATCCATCAAGCCTTCATATACGCGACTGTCTCTGTAGCTACCGGCGTATGTACGCGGATACTCCTTATCCAACACGCGTACACCCAATTTTCTCTGAAGATTTAACAGCAAGATGATATATCCACAACTCCCAGCTTCTGTCTGAGATATTCAAAAGTTTCCCTGGGCAGTGGTTTGGTGAAAATGTCAGCAACTTGTTCCTTAGAAGGAACATACTCCAATTTGACCTTTTGTTCCAACACTTGTTCCCGAAGAAAGTGATACTTGATCGGTATATGCTTGGTCTTTGAATGCATGACAAGATTTTTTGAAATGCTGATTGCACTTGTATTATCACATAAGATGGGGATAGGTGGTGTACAAGTGATTTGAAAATTCTGCAAGGTCTACATCATCCAAAGGAGTTGAGTGCAGCAAGATGCAGCTGCCACATATTCTGCTTTAGCTGTAGATAAGGCAATCGAACTTTGTTTCTTGCTGAACCAGGATACTAATCTGGAACCCATAAAGAATGCTCCACCACTTGTGCTCTTCCTGTCATCCACACTTCCGGCCCAATCTGCATCTGTATAAGCATGAAGTGTGAGATCTGTATCTCTAGGATACCATAA
>APFE030430924.1:0-18184 GCA_000404065.3 Pinus taeda
GTTCCAACAATGATAGTGCTCGAATAGATCTTTCTAATGAGCTATTGTACCCGTCAAACGGAGATCATATGCTAAAGTTACGACCCCGGGAAGTTGATGTACGAACTTACCCCCAAACGGGGCCCACAGTTTGGCGTTTCATCTCCTAGGGTTAGGTTTTGGAATGTGAAGGGTTTTTCATTGTTTCTCAACAATAAATAGGCCTTCGAGCCTCATTGTAACACAGTTCAGAGGCATGTAGCCATCACATCTCTTCTCAGAGATAAGCTACCATCGCCCTAGCTAGTTTATTCCCATTTCTGATTGTAAGCATATTTTAGTAGTTTCCATTAATGAAATGAAGTATTATTTCCGCTGCATATTTGTGTATATGGTTATCTCTGTAATTTGTTGCGTTCCTGTTTAAATCTGGATCACGGTTCCATCCTAAACCAGCTGGTTAGGATTGGTTAGCTACATTTTTAGGCCAAAGAGGGTGTCTAACCAGGTTTTTTTACCAGTTCCAACTAGTGGGCCTGCTAACCGGCTGGTTAGACCAGTAACTAGTTAGCTGGGCTGGTTTTGAGTACTATGTTTTCAGCAACTATAATAATCAAAATAGAATGCAGAAAAAATGGAATAATAACATAGTTAATCAACCAGCAGGACTAACAAAAGTGTTTATTCAAGGCCGCAGTTACACGAGAATTCCCAGAACAACACTAGAGCTTAGCCAAATGATATTTGTAGCATTTTTGATCTATTTTTATGAATTTTTGTAATAAATCTTGAAATTTGTTTCAAGATATTTTTCTCTCAACCATTTTATAAATACTTCATATTTCGAGGTATTAGAGTTTGGACATCAGAGAGTGAAAGGCTTGGATCTTGTATTCAATTATCATTTAACAGAAAATCAAAGGCTAGTTTCAACTGTTATTTAGGAATTCTTGTGGTATGAGTTTGTGATAATGTTTTTCTTCTGTTAATAGTTTATATGAATGATAATTTCATCTCCTTTCCATATCTATGCTCTTCAGTGATTTTCTTAAGAGGTTTTAAACCTAATTCTTAAAATTAAGCTCTTTTTTGTTAGGAATTTCATGCTTATGTTATCTATCGTCTGATAAATGAATTCATGCTTGCCATGCTCATTTTGAATATTTCCTTTTCCACCCTACACTACATCGAAGAAGCCTCAAAGTATCACAAATGCTTACCTACCCTGATCCTTTATATCTCCTTCAACTTAACCATTGAAACTTGACCTAGTTCCTTGCTTTTTACTCCTCATTGAGAAAAACCCTAAATTTCAAAACCTTAGAGCTGAAAATACCTAGCCTAATATGTTTTTCCCACTCGAGTCATATTTGGATGTGAAGCCTTATAGAGAGAGCCCTCTCCAGTTTAGCAGTGCTAGCTGCTTAACCCTCAGTGATTTGAGGTTACCTTTGTCGATCTCCTTTCTTAGCCTTGGGATATTGTGGAGGATAACACCACCCATAGGACCTTCAAGGACAATTTTGTATTTCTTTCTATTACCATTCACATTTTTTCTTATGTTGAAACTGTTCTTATCGTTTCTTTTCCTTACAAATAGAATAATGTATAGTAGATTTGCATGTTCTTGTAGAAGGTAGGTTGAATAATTATTTTTCTTTATTGATTAAGTTTTATGTTTTTTACATGAATGATTTAGGTTCTAGGATGAATATTTGGCCTTGTAAAAGCATTGTGTCTCTTTAATTTGCAATCAAGTTTTTTTTTCAAGAATTCTTGTAGCTCTATAAATGTTCTTGTAAGATAGCCACAAATGATTCATTTTAGGCATTTTTCTTCATATCAATGCATATTTTGTCTAAAATTCAATCAATGGTACGAGGAAATGTGATTCAATAGAAACAAAATCAATATTTGGATATTGTTCTTTGAATTTGGTTATGAACACTTATGCTTCTCACATCTTGAATTATGCAACATATATATTTATATTTCAACAATTTAAATAACCTCTTTATTTCTACAAATTAGTGATAACATATTTGTTTTTGCAACGTAGTGATGGCATCTATTTTTACTTGCAGGTATAGTTAATTGAGAGTTGATTTAAAATATTTTCTTTGAATGAATTTTGGTATCCTACCATGAATTGATTTCCCTTATCCTTAGCCAACATGTTGAAATTACCCCTCATTAGTTAGGATTAGTAGCATAAGTGGATGCATCACAAGTACAAGAAATTGTGGCATGCACATGCAATGCACAACACCTATTAAGTTTGTACGAAACGTAAGTTGGAAATTAAAGTTGAGAGAAACAATAGGACAATATTATTGTTGTAATTTGTGAGTCCTTTTCCTTAGAGGTGTTAAAATCATGCAATTTTCTCTTCTTATTACCAAATACTTTCATTAGCCTTTGCCTTAAAAAAAAAATAATCACATAGTTTCATGCATTGTGCTTTATTTCCAAAATAAATAAATAAAAATTAAACTATCAAATTACCATGCATGCCTCCTTGAATTAGAGATAAGTCAAGAAATTTTTAACCCAAAATCCCCACTTCTGAGACATGAAGTAGAAATTAACAATACTGAGTTTAATTTGAAGCACTCTCTTTGGAAAGAGAAAAAAGTGTTAGGGACAATTTAGAAAGGCAACCTAGAGATTTTGAGGCCCTCTTAGAAGGTAGTGGTTCTCCATCTCACTACACAAATGGCTAAAGATGAATACCAAGTTGAGGTTTGTAAGTTGTTTATTTGACAAATAAATGGACAAGAAAAAGTGAAAAGCATTAACCCATCTATACTTCCTTATTTCTACGGAATAACTATAGAAGATACTCACACCTTTATATTTTAAGTTTGTTATAATATAGAAGACCTATTATTACACTATTCATAAATAAAAACTCAAGATCTCCCCCTCTACCTTAAAATATGCATATTTGAGATCATTCACAAGTTTAGATGGATATTGAATCACCAATTAGGAGAAAATGAAGCAAACGGTAATCAACACATATAAAAACTACTATCTAGGGAGGAAATATTCAGAATGACTCAAGGAAAGAATATGACTCCTTCAAATATTTTAAAGAAATATTCCAACTTAGACACAATAGAACACATAATTTTACTCTAGAGGAAGATTCATTAAACCTGGTTTTTCTAATAGGGATAAGGAAATATCTAATGGAAACACTCAACCTCCTAGATAAGGTAGATATTTATCAGTTGGATTATGCATAAATTAAGATAATATTTAAGAACCACTCTAGAGAAACCAAAAAGATAGGTTTATACAGTATATGTCTGGTAATTTCTTCTCCTTCCTCCTCTTTTCTCACAAATAATGAAATAATAGGGACATTAGAAGAAATGAAAATAGAAATTCTGCACTCACTGGCTATGCATATGGATACATTACATATTAACAAGAACCAAGAAGTGGTAGAAAGGAAATTGGCCATTTTTTTCCTAAAACACACAAGAAGACACCAAAATGCAATGTAATGGATTGCTCATTTGCAATATATCATTGTGGTATCAATTCTTTGTCTATGTGTGAAGCACTATATTGTGTAGATGTAATGCATTGTTGCATTTTCTAAGTTTTCCATGTAGAAAATCACCTTTCCTTATTGACTTAGGACTTGAAGAGAAGTTTTAGGAGTTTGATCATATAGATATGCCTGATTTGAATAAAAGGGAAACTCCAAAATTTGGCTCTTGTTGAAATATTTGGGGTTATTATAGTTGCTACAACAAGGCCATACATTTTATTTTCACAGTTTAATCTAAACCTCATCCAAAGGTTGACACTTATATCCAACCTCCAGGTGGTAGGATTCACTGAATGAGAAGGTTATTTTGGACCTATATCCCCATCATAAGTTATCATCTTGATTTGATGTTAGGATCTAGTGTTGCTGCAAGTTGTTCTGAAAAATTCTCTAGATATTATCATTTGGTTTGGGTTTCCAATTCTCTTAGGAGATCCACTTACACCATTGTTGATTCATCATCTCCTATGCCTAGTAATCTTGAATTTTTACCTTCCATGGGCCCTCATTTGTAACCTTGATTGCGTAAAATCCTAGTGATCTTCCACCTTAGGCATTTACTAGCACAAGTCTTCCCAAAATAGAGCCATGTTTCTATTTTTGATCTCCCAAAAGTAATGCTTGTACATCAACCCAATTCCATTCTTTTCCAAAGTCCATATTGATGATCCAAGGGATGCTACATTCAATCTTAGCATATTCATGGGATGGTTTCTAGGGTAATATTTGTGTCTCCATATACATTTCCATAAATTCAATCCTCCTTGGAGCCACCTTCACTAGAACATCATGGCCATTAGGATGAGGTCCCTCAATCATAGACCTAATTTAAGTTTTGGCCTCCATGTCTTATTCCAAGTGACCAAGTTCCATTTATTTTCCTATATTGATCCAATTGAAAGGAAGGACCACTAAATTCTCCATATTTGTTGTATAATGGTCAATGGTACCATTATAGAAGAACATAGATGCATAGGGAGAGCTTGTTAAATAGCTTTAGGAAGGACTAATAAACTCAATACATTCAAGGATATGAATGTACATATTGATAATTTTTTCTAGAATTTTGTAAGAAGCTCCTCCCAGACACTCTACTTAAAAGAATGTTCTATTAAGGGAGCACCCAGATATTTAGAGGGGATCTTGTTGATTTTTATCTCTAGAGTTCTTATTGCATGCCTTTGGACAGTCACTGAAGTATTAAAGAAAAACTCCTAGGATTTAGTTTTTTTTATTTCCATACCTAAGGCACAAGAGAAGAGGTCCATAAGCAGATTGAATTCTCACGCTTCCTTCACCATAGGGGTACCAAGTCTGATTGTATCTTCATCATACACCATACAATTGAAGTTTGTTTATCCTACACTCCATTGTCGCCACCTTGAATAATATTCTTAAGCCTTCCACCACCATGATGAAAGAAAAAGGAGATAACATGTTACCTTGACAGATCTCACAAGATGCTTGGAAGGGAGGAGAAGGGGATCCATTGACCAAAATTGAGAACGAGAGTAAGGAGATCAGCTTATACACCCATTTGATATAGTCATTTGTGAACTTGAAAGCCCTTAGAATATGGCAGATATTCCCAATTAAGTTTGTCAAAATATTTTGAAAATTATATGTTTAGCGCCATTCCTATTTCTTAGTGATTTTCAATGAATGAAGAGCCTCATGAGTGACCATGATGACATCTAATAATTGTCACGCTTCTACAAACCTTTTATGCTTCGAAGAGATAAGTTTGGGAAGGAAAGGTTTAAGCTAGTTTAATCCCCTTGTTCCATCCCTTTATTCTCTATTTAATATGTTTCATCATATTATATAGGAAAACATCATTGTTCCCTCAATGTTCCCTATATCTTCCCACCACTTCTAGATATTAGAAGGAAATTGTAGGTGTCGGAGCCAAAAAAAATTAATCTTAAGGGTTAATTCTGGGGCCAAATATTTAGATCAATGTTGAGGCATATGGTCCAATGATCCAACCCATGGCTAGGAAAGATGGATGCTTCAATGAAGATGTTCCATACTAGAACGTTTTTCTGTAGAAAAAAATATTCTAGTCATGATGTTATTTGTTGTTGACCCCCTCATTGGTTATTGCAAGTGAACACCCAAGTGAGTATGTCTACCTCAAGGAGACCTAAGGAATCGATGGTTTTATGAAACGATGTTGCATCTGCCTCCAACCTTTGGATTGTCAACTTCTTCAAATCTAGCAATTTGATGATATTAAAGTCTCCCTTGAGAATCCATGGATAGGGGAAATCAAATCTCCAATTTGGATAATTGAGTTAAGAAATAACAACTTATCATAAGGGATATTTGTTCCATACGCATTCAGGATGAAACAAAACTCCCCTAACCCAATAATTTTGATATGAATTGTCAACACTCTGAATGTAGAAAACATATTGGTCAATTTGACTTCTTGATCATCCCATATAATGACTAGTCCCCTTGAGTGCCCATGAGTGTCTATGGAAACTGTCTAACATTTTCTTCTAAAATTGTTAGTTATATTGGACAGGGTTTCCCTTGAAAGTTTTAGTTTCTTGGAGCATCATAATTGTGATTTTTCTTTCACCCACTTGTCTCTCAAGAGCCTTTGTTTTCCTTTTCTAATTAGGCCCCTTGTGTTAGATGATACAATTTTCATGACTAAGAATTGTTAGGACCACAAAATGTCTCCAAGATAACCCTAAAACATCTAGAGTTTACCAAATTTCCACCCAATTCATACAACACCTAGAGATTTATTTTATAGCCTCTTTTATTCTCCTCTCTATGTGGTTTCTTGAATCTTTCATTGAGAGTGGTTGGACCCTCAAGGGTCCAAATATTTAGTTTTATATAGCTACTATATGCTTGTACTTGATATATGCTTTACCTAAAAGACAAACCCAATGCTATGGTGGGGTGAATGGGTCTTTACCATTCCATTCTTTCACTATTTGTGGCAAGTTGAGTGAATCCACATTTAGATCCTTGTCTTCCACTTGGTTTGAGAGCACTTCAGTTCCCTCTAGGACTACACAGAGCACAATTAGAGGAAAATGTAGCTTCAGAGGGAAATAGGGGGAAATAGATCAAAAGGCATAGGATTTGCATTCGACTACTTAGGGGAAATCATTGAAGATTGGAATTATCGTGAAGACAAAGAAGGTCTCATGTTCTCTTTCATTATGACATCTGTTGGTTGACCTTGAGTATGGTTTTCAGAAGCACTCAACATTTTTAGAGGGCCAAAGAGGTTTACTAACACTTCCTTTTTCTCCACTGCATTTTGTTGTGGGGGGATGTTAGGGTTAGGACATCCTCGATCCACCACCGTAAAAATGTGATTGGCTTGAGCTAACATCAATTCTAGAGGTGTAGTTTGCTTCATCAATGGGAAGTCCCAATATAACATCTCATAATTGTGCCATCAACTGCATCTAAAGGGAATGTGTTCATAAAGCATGTACTTCCACAACTCATCCTAAAAATAGATTTGAATTGATTTTGGGAGGGGCTATGAAATGTTCATGTAGACAAATATACCAGCATGTGAAATGTAAAACACCTGCTTAGTTTCCTCTTATGCTTTAAAATAATTTCCTATGATAATTCCTATTCCAACCAAGGTCTTGTCATCCCATAATTCTCTTGGTATTGAGAAAATTTGGATCCAATTCAGAGTTTCCTTGGAATCTTCCTTGTGTGGGACAAAGCGTTTAGTCTAGAACTTTAGGTAGAGCTCAACAAAGTTAAATAAATATGGCCCTTCTGAAGACACTCTTTCCTTATGTTCTAAGCTGGCAAAGATTACAGAGAAAATATGGTTAGCACCAAGCTCCAATTTGATGTACCCTTTAGCTTCCACTTGATTTGGATCCCGCAAGTGAGGGTGTTACTAGTTGGCTAGACACCGAGAAATTTCCCTATGAGGGCATGGTCTTGCATGTATTGAATATATTATACAATTTGGGTAGACTGAAATTCAAATTTAAGGTATATTGTTGCTTTTGATAAGCAATTGCCTGATCTTTCTTGCTTGGCTTGGTTAGCATACTGCTATTTATTTCGTTACCTATTGTTGTAGGCTTGTCGAGAGGAGTTATGATTTATGACCGTATTCCACCCAGAGATTTTTCCATCTACTAGGATTTGATTGTAGTAGGGAATATATGTCCCTCTAGTGATGTTCACCAGAGAAAAAGTAGTTGAAAGAAAGAAAATTACCGCAACATTAAAGTTTGGAAAATTTTCAGCTAATATTTTATAAAGCTCTTTAGTCAATTTCAGAAGATAATTTTATCAGTAATTACTTAATTTCAATTATATTTTTATTTTAAAAAATAGCCTAATTATATATAAATATAAAATGTCGCAATAATATAGAATTGTTTTGTGATTAAAAACTTAGAACATTTAAATATTAAATAACTAAATAAAATAAAACATCACATGTGACCAGGATTTGGTGAACACATATGTACACAATGGTGTTAAATGCACCTCACATATTAGCCAACTACCTACTCGGACCTCTATGGCTAGCTCAGGGTGCAAACTAAATTTCCTATTTAAAATATAAGATTTATCAATAATGATAAAGTCATCGTTCTTAATCATTCTCTCCAAACCTTTTGAGTAAAGTCAGATAAATATTCATATAGACATTATTATATACAATCATGAAAAATTGAAAAATTATAAAGTTTATTAAATTTATAATATAATAAACCAAAAAATAATAATAAGGCATTAATTGAATAGGTGGAGATTTTAAAAACCTGATGATACCGCAATTTGCAATGTTTAATAAAAACACATAAATAAAGTATGAGAAACATAGGGATATAATTAATATGTCAATAATTCTATATATTTTTTCGAGACTATTTCATTTTAATTAAAATGTCTTTAATAAAAATATAATTGGTTTATTATAAATTTGACCATTATTTTTTCGCATCATTTCACATATGTAAATAAGAGATATGTGACATCTTTATTTAATAAGATTTTTTTTTCGGTGAGATATGTCTTTTAATTTAAGATATGTTTTTTAATTTAAGAGATATTATATTGTTATGTTAAGTAGATATTTCGATTCAATTAAATAAAAATTAACAAAAAAAAAATAAACTATTTAAAATTAAAAAATATAACAAATTAATGTTTATAAATATTGTTACGGTAATTTATATGAATTGAGATTATAGAATTAATTTATGCTTAGCAATTTTTGGGCTAGAAATTTTAATAACCCATTGTTTTGTCAACGGTATTGTTCTGTAATATAGCCATAGCAAGCCTTTCACGATTTCACATAGATTGTAAATTTCTTTGCAAAATCTAATTTTTTTTTAAGAAATATCAAAGTGGGAGTGTTTGAATAGTTATTTGTTTTATGGTGGAAATAGATTCAACACTATCAAGAACCTCTTAGGCACCCAAAATTTGAAAGCTTGACAAGGCTTTCACTATTTCACCTAGATTGTAAATTTCTTGACAAAATCCAACTATATTTTTTAAGAAATCTAAAAGTGGGAGTGTTTGAATAATTATTTGTTTTATGGTGGAAATAGATTCAACACTATCAAGAAGCTCTTAGGCACCCAAAATTCTAAAGCTTGAAAAGGCTTTCACGATTTCACCTAGATTGTAAATTTCTTCACAAAATCCAACTATTTTCTTTTTAAGAAATCTGAAAGTGGGAGTGTATAATTATTTGTTTTATGGTGGAAATAGATTCAACACTATCAAGAACCTCTTAGGCACCCAAAATTCTAAAGCTTGACAGTTATAACTTGCATTTTTAAAAACAAATTGCCATATTTCATCAAAATCATGTCAGATTTTCTATTGTTTTAAGAGCAAAATCATTACCTCCTTAGACACATACACACACAAGTTTGGATCTATCAAGTGTCAAGAGGGATCAAATCTCTCATTCAAAAAAAACTTGTACATCTAAAGAAATTCTAAATCCAGAATTAAGATAAATCTACACTAGTTTTAATGCAGTTTGATATGTATTTATATCAAATAACTAATCCATATCTATATCAAACAAGGGTAATAACTGAAACACAACATACATAATTTATTGATTAAGGCCATGCTTCTTTCAGTGGTGTCACCCACATTTCCTTTTTTGCACATGATTCCTTGGCTCAACCTCCTCTTCACACAATTCCTTCGCACTACCACCACCTCTGAACAACTTTGTCAGCACAACCACCTCTACATGCTTCCTTTGCACAAGCTTCCTCTACGCTTACTCCACACACTATTCCTCCTCACAACCACCTCTCCACAAAGCTTCCTCAGCATAAGAACCTCTACACAGTGTCCTCCACACACACTTCCTTCCCACAACCACAATTCCTCACAGGTGAATTAATGAGTCTACAAACTCTATATAAACTCTGGCTTCCTTTGCGTCACCCGACAGGAGCATAGACAAAATCTCAAAACGTTGGTGATAAAGAAAATAGAAGCGGCCACTGCAGATCTCACTGCCGTGCGGTTGGCGACAACCATTATTGGACATTGTCTATAGTAAAGTTGTTGTTGACAACAACCATTATTGGACGTCGTTGTCTATAGTATTGCTTTATTACCTGATCATCTACAAAGAATAATATTCTAGCATTGATACAAGTGATGATGTGTTATGCTTTTTGTTGGAAGATAGAATATATTGTTCTTGAGTTTGTGTTGTTTTTGTTGAGTTGGGATGTGATAAAAATGGGAATGTTTGTATTAAATAATTAAAACCCACTGGTCAGCTCAACGAAAGAAAGTCTGAACCAGGAGAGTCTGTATCTGCAGAACACTCTACATTGTTCATGCACATTACACATTAAATAGAAAACATGGTTTTTGGGAAGTTAGAACAACATCCTAAGAAATAGAAACTAATTCCTATCCTGAGGTTACGTGAACCAAATCTATCTATTCTAGGATATTCTCCATTATATTCAATGCCCCCCCTTAATGGAGAATGGGTTCACAAATATGCCTAACATCTCCCTAAACATTTGAAACTTAATTTTTCCAAGAGGCTTAGTGAAAATGTTTGCAACAATATCACATGTATTACAATATTCCAAATGGATTTCTTTGGATTGCACTTTCTCCTTGACAAAGTGGAATTGTGTATCAATATGTGTAGCAGTTTTGTGAAACACGGGTTATTGGAAAGTTTGATTGAACTTTGATTGTTGCATATGATTTTTGTTGCATCTATCTGTTCTTCCCCAACATCCTAGAGAAGTCTCCACAACCAAATTGCTCACACGGTGTTGCACACATGGCTTGATACTCTACTTCCGTCGAGGACAAGGAGATTGTGTTCTGCTTCTTGTTGCTCCATGTGAACACCCCGGATCCAATGCTGAATTCATAACTTGTTATAGACTTGCAATCATCTACATTTCCAGCCCAATCTGAATCCACAAATCCTGCCAATCTAACATTAGAGGAGTCAGTGTAAATAATACCGTAATCCACAGTACCTTGTAGATACCTCAAAACACTTTTCGTTGTATTCCAATGGCATTCAAGTGGCTTAGACATAAATTGACTTAGCACACTGACTGCATAAGCCAAATCAGGTCTAGTGATGGTTAGGTAGATTAGACTCCCAACCAGTTGTTTGTGAAGTGTTGCATCCACCGCTTTTGAACCATCCTCACACTGCAATTTGATGTTCTGCTACAATGGTATCACTACAGGCTTACACTGATCCATCCTAAACTTCTCCAATAGGCCTTTGACATACTTTTCTTGGGACAAAAATGTTTGACCTTAATCTCTCGAGATGTTAAGACCTAAACAATATCTGAGTTCATCGAGGTGTTTCATTTCGAACACCTGTGACATCTATTTCTTGATTTCATCGATTAGATATGTAGCATCACCTGTAATGATCAAATCATCTACATACAACAAAATCAACACTACGTGCCCTTGTTCATCTATTATGGTGTAAAGAATAGGGTCATTTTTACTTCTATTATAGCAAGCTTGCAGAAAAAATGAATCAATATTTTCATACCAAGACTTGGGATATTGTTTTAGTCAATAAAGTGCTTTGTTCAATCTACAGAATAAATGTTATTTCCTTTCTAGACAAACCCTTTCGGTTGCTCTAGATAAACCACTTATTTTAGCTCTCCATTCAAAAATGCAGACTTTACATCTAGTTGGTGCATCATCCATTGATAGTGTTCAATTTAGCTACAGGGGCGAAGGTTTATTCATAGTCTATCCCTTCTTTTCTGAGAACCCCTTTGCTACCAACCTAACTTTTAGATTTTCTATGGTTCCATTTGCATTAATCTTCGGTTTATATAACCATTTACAACCTATGGTCTATTTTCCTCTAGGAAGTTCAACCAATTCCCAAGTGTTATTTCTGATTATTGAATCATATTCCTGTTCCATGGCCGTTTTCCATTCACTACATTCATTTGCTTCTTTATAACTAGATGGTTCAACCACATTCATCATACTAGTTAAAAAATAATTTTCCCTATATCTTGCAGGCATTTGAGCTTTCCTACCAGATCTCCTGAGTGGTGGGGTGGCTTAAAACCTTATTTGATCATCATTTTTTTTCTTCCTATTGTTGTTGTTGTTGTTGTTGTTGGTGTTGTTGTTGCTATTGTTGTTGGTGTTGTTGGTGTTGCTATTGTTGCTGCTGTTGTTGTTGTTGTTGTTCGTCCTTTGCCTTTATCTACTGCTGACCCTGATTGTTCTCTGCTTCTTCTTCCACCAAGTACAGAATGTCCCATTCCTCATTGTGCTCATTAGATTCTTTGTGATCCTGCTCATGGAATTTGACATCTCTACTAACAAAACTCTTGTGAGTAGAGGGATTAAATAATCTGTAAGCTTTATACTGTGAACAATACCCTACAAGGGTACATCTAATGGCTTTTGAATCCAATTTTCTGCTATCTTCCTGTAGAATCTAGGAAAATGCTTTAGATCCAAATATTCTTAAGTGTTTTACTGCAGGCTTAAATCCATATAATGCTTCATAAGGAGTTTTAGACTCAAGACTCTTTGTAGGACTCCTGTTTTTCAAATAAACTATAGTATTTACTACTTCAGCCCAAAACCATTAGAAAGATTCTTACCTTTCAACATACTTCTAGCACATTCCAAAAATGTTCTATTCTTTCTTTCTGTTACTCCATTCTACTATGGAGTATGGGATACAATGAATTGCTGCAAAATTCCACGATCTTTACAAAACCTGATAAGCTCATATTCCCTGTATTCTCCCCCTTGATCAGAACAGAGAATTTTTATCTATTTCCCTATTTATCTTTTAATCATATTTTTAAACTATTTAAAGTATTCGAATGTATGACTCTTCTTACTTAAGAAATACACCCAAGAAAACTTCGTACAATCATCAATAAATAGTAGGAAATACAGTGCACCTCCTAATGATTTTGTTTGCATGGGTCCACAAAGGTCGGTGTGCACTAACTCAACTATATCCCTCTATTTCTTTTCTATTCAAATAGGGAATTCTCCTCTATGCATTTTTCCTAATGTACAGGAATCACAATCATTATGTACTTGCTTTAGCATAGGAAGATCTCTTACCATTTCCTTCTTTTGTAGTAACAACAAATCATTGTAGTTGATGTGGTCAAATCTCTGATGCCATAGCTCTTCTCTAGTCAGGCTCGCTGTTGTCAATGCTCGAACTGGTGCAAGTCTTACATCCAACTTGTACATTCCTCTTATTCAGATTCCTATAGCAATTGTCTTCATGCCATCTAACAGATCTTTAATATAACAATTAGATTTAAAGAATTCAACTTTCAGATCTTGATTTGTAATCGTTGATACATAAATCAAGTTTTTTGTTACACCAGGCACATACATGACATTATGAATTTGTTTTATATTACCATTAGGTAGAATGACAGAAACTTTCCCACACCCTTTGATTTCATGACTTCTATCATCACCTAGGTAAATCTATGCACCTTTATTGATTTCTTTAAAATCTTCGAACCAATGCTTGTTCCTTGTCATGTGTGTTGACACTCCTGAATCTACATACCAGATGTTTGCATCAACATTCTCATCACGATCTGCCATGAACAATTTGAAATTCTACACGTGATTTCCATTCGCGAGATGACCTCCATATCTTTTCTGCTTCATTGTTCTTCATGATATTTCTTCTTCCTGCACTCCCTGGCAATATGACCCAATTTTCCGCAATAAAAACATTTAGTTTCAAAGTAGTTTCTATTTGAATGCATACCTTGGGTTTGATTTTGTCTTTTGTGTGAGTTTGCTTTTTTTTGTTGTTGTGGACTTCATTTCCCTTTGAAGAAGTTTTTCTTCACCATTAACACAAGATCGACACTCTGGGTCTTTAGATTCAATCTTCTTTCTTCTTCCTGCATTAGTATTCCTAACATCTCTTCAATTCAGATTCGATCTTCTTTCTTCTTCCTGCATCAGTATTCCTATCATCTCTTCAAATTTTGGGATCTTCTCTCTGGAATTTATCCCAGTGATGAACATGTGGTAATCATCAGTGACACCATTCATTGTAATGGTTACAAGGTCTGTATCGTCAACTATATGACCATTGTCTGCCAATTTGTTCTTCAGATCCTTGATCCTTGCTAAGAATGAAGTAATTGTTTGATTCTCCTCCATCTTGAAGGATAGGATCTTACTCTTGAGGAACAAAAGATGATTTGAATTCCTGATCTCATACAACTCCTTCAGAATTCCCCAGATCTCGTTAGCTGTCTTACATTCTCTGATGTGTGGTATGATGCAGTCTTTCACTGACATCTTCAACAACGTCCTTGCTTTACCTTCTTGCTTCTCCCAATCTGGGATTGATGCTGATCCAACCGTGGGCCTCAGCTCATCCCCATTTACAATTGTCAAATCACTCCTCATGTCTAGCAGAGTTTGCATCTTGAATTTCCAATTTGCATTATTGGAACCATCAAGCTTGTTATGCTCATTCAAGTATGCTTCAAACATATTGTTATTCATCTTGGCGATTTAGAAAAAATATTTCAATAGGTAAAAAAAAATGTTAGATTTACCCCAGATCTATGACAAAGATAGATCATTGATCTTCAATGTTGTTTGATCTCGCATCACACCCGCTGATCACCATGGATTCCTTCACAGCCTTCAGAGAACCTTCTGTTGTCAGCTTCTGCAACCTTCTCCAATATGAAGCCTTTTCTGAGAGCCTTTTTGTTGTTTACATGATTGTCACAGATGTACTTCAAGTTTTTGATACATGTCACAGATGTACACCTAATATCTGAGACGTTTTCGCGGATGTATGCCTAATATCTGAGACTGTCACAAATATACACCTAATATTAGAGACTGTCACAGATGTACACTGAAAACCTACGACAGTCGAAAAATAAATTTGCGAGAAGTGTAATATGGCTATCGTCGCACTTATCCACTCAAAAGTTGCGATGATTTTGGTTTAGTCACACCCACCAGACAGCGTACATGTTCCTCAACCCTGACACTCTGATACCATGACAAAAATGGCAATGTTTGTATTAAAGAATTAAAACCCACTGGTCATCTCTACAAAAGAGAGTCTGAACCAGGAGAGTCTAGCTCTACAGAATGCTATACATTGTTCATGCACATTACACATTTAGAAAACGTGGTTTTAGTGAAGTTAGAAAAACATCCTAAGAAAGAGACACTAATTCCTATCTTGAGGTTACGTGAACCAACTCTACCTATTCTAGGATATTCTCCATTATCTTCAACAGGATGAGGACTAAATGGAGCTACCAAAGATAACATGGATGAAGGACAAATTAATGATGGAAGTGGAATTTGTCTTGAAGTAGCTAATATTTAGAATCTTTGTTTTGAGTTCACTCTTCTAGCTGCATGGCATGATGAGTTCCACATTGTTTGAGGAAGTCAACTTTGCATACACTTCAATATAATATTTGATATCCAATGGAAGGGAACATCAAACAAATCAAATCCAGGGATGTGACTTAATTAGATGGGGTTACTCCATGTGGCACCTATTATTTTCACTTATATGCTTGTTATGTCCTTGTGAATCAATTTCTAATGGGCAAGTCAAAATCTAGGTTTAAACTTTTGCAAAATGAAGTGAATGTGCCCATGTTAATAAAAAAAGAAAACTATTTTTGATTCAAAGAAGCTAATTCCTTCATCCACGGTGATATAATTTTAAGAAAGCTATGCAGAATATTTATGGGAAATTGTGGATTGACCACTTGGGAAGAAATATTCTATCATATTTACAGAAACTCAATATTTCAATAAATCACAAAGGATATGAGCATATCAAAATTCTACAAATTCTCTTTTGGCACAAGGTCATGTTGATGTATTGAAGCAATAGATCAATCCTCACATTCGGCTCATCTGTCCCTTGTTTGCATTGCTCTCAATCATGGTAGCTGAGGATGGGCTAAGTAGTAAGGTGGTCCCCTCAATAGGTAGGATTGTCTTTTGAGTGGAATAGTGAAAGCATTAAAGAAGGAAGCACGTTGGATTGCTAGACATGTTCAGGTCTTTTTCCATTATAAAGTGAACTTAAATGTAATTTTGGCCTAGTTTGGAGTGGAAGTGGAATCTAGCTTTTATTAATAGGGTTATTTTGTTTTTTAATTTGTTACCGTGTTTGTGATTTAATTTAATGATCACTAAGTTTTGAAAATAATTCTGATTTGCATTAGATTTAGATCACATTAATTTAACATGATTTTACTTGCAGATCGTTTACTGTGAGAGGGAAGCTCTGCCCAAACAGGATTTTGAGTGAAATTATTAATAAATTGCTAGAGTATTTTGAAAAAAATGTTGCAATTGATGGAGATTTGATTTGAGAGAATCATGAGGCACATGTAATCGATAATGTGATATCCATAACGGTAAAAGTTGATATAAACTTTATAGTAGTTATTTGAATTCGATTCACTGGATGCCAAGTATTGAATTATGCCAAATATAATATGTGATGCAGTAAACATTTTGAAATGCAATAGAAGAGAGTTCATTTATTTCTGCTTTCCAAGCTAAAATCTTTGAAGCCCCAATACTTTCTTAGAAACCCAACAACACTTACAAACAAAATTCACTCTAGCACAGTTACTAATCATCCCAGGGACAACTACTAGCTAAAACCTCCACAACACCAATATTGTGTTTGAAGCTCTGTAGTACCCACAAACTAACACCCATAAACTAACTCTACACTAGCACAGATTAGATGCCATATTGTTAACCAATCTTGAGGGATTATGCTGGTAAAATAGTAATTTTTTTTTTTTTTTACTTTTTGTTAATAAGTTATTGAGAAATGCATTTTGAAGAGCACATTGAAGCATGAGATAAAGATTGCACAACTGCTAGAAATCAAGTTAAAGTGTTATGAAACCAGCTCAAGAAAAGATAGAAAAGTTAGATCAACGCCTTAGAATTTAGCCTCTTCGAGGGGGCAACCTCCTTTACATTACATAAATGAACAATTCTTGGATGATACAAATGAAAAGACCTCATTTCTATATTTAGGAGTCTAAGTGGTCATAACATAATCAGAGCCGATATAACAATAATAATGTAAGGGCACAATAATAACAATAGTGGGCTTCTATGGGGTACAATAGTAACAATATGGGCACTACATGGGTACATCAACATAATAAGTGGGTTGTACTAATAAAAATAAGGGGTTACACTAGTAGTATAGGGGCCTAACATGCCCCTCTCCTTCAAAAAGGGTTCTCCTCAATGATTGAGTAGTTCTTGATGCTTTTGTATAAAATTATTGTCCTCCCATGTGGAATCTTCAGCGGGTAAGTTCTTCCACTTGATGAGATACTCTGAAATTGATTGCTTTCGTAGCTATCGCGTTCTTGTTTCTGTGACTGCTCCAGGTTCCAATATGATTTTTCCTTCCTCTTCAATTTCTAGCAATATTGTTTGAATTGGGATCTTTTGCAACTTTTGAATAAGTGGCCATACTTCTTCACCCTTCTTCCATTCATCCCTTGCTTCATTTATCCAATCTGGTTGGATAATAGAAATAACACAGAACAATGCTTCCACATCATCATCCTTGAAGAGTCTTCCCATTCGGTAAGGTCGCCATTTTTTAAGTGCATGTAGTATTGCCAACATTTCCTTCTCATAAATAGCTTGCTTGAGATGTAGCAGTAAAAATACCCAATCACCTACATGAGAACATTTTTCACTACGATGTTGATCTACCAGTTGTTTTGTTTGATTTTGCACCGAAGTGGTGTTATCCTTTAAAAGTTGGAGAACTTGTTGTTGATGCTCGATGTGATCTTTCACTGCTTGAACATTTTTCTTCTTGATATGTCCTTCTATCCCTAGAGTTTGAGGAGTGGTAATTTCTTCCAATCCTTTACAAGATATGGTCTGATTCATTTCTTCTTTCTCAATGTGATCTTTCACTTCTTGCACCTTTTTCTTCTTGATATGTCCTTTCTTCAGAGTTTGAGGAGTGGTAATTCACGCCAATGCATTACAAGATATGGTCGGATTCATTTGTTCTTCATCTAGGCTTTTTTCCTGGAGTATATCCTCTTCTTT
>APFE030430924.1:21748-87234 GCA_000404065.3 Pinus taeda
CCATACATACCTTTTGTGTGTTTTGCACATTATTGAGATCGAAAAATTGCTCCATTTGTAATATCCATGTTGCAGGATCCTTGCCATCAAACTTCCTCATATCGATTTTTGGAATGTGGTGGGTCTTCAATCCAACATTAGAGTCCATGGAATCATGATTAACATTTCTTTTGTTCTCATCACGAGTTTCCTTTACTACCCTTTCACCCTTAGTGACCCCTTCTTGTAGCAACTTATTCATATTTATCTTCAATTCTTCCATGTTCGTCTTCAAATATATCTTCAAATCATCCATCTTAGCTTCCACGTCATTCATCTTAGCTTCTACACCTTTTTGTGCAAGTGACACTTGTTACACTTGGTCTCATAATTTTGATATATCATGTTGCATTTCTTCCTCTTCTTCATGAGTCATGCTAGAGCTTTCAGGGCGCCTACTAGGTGTTTCCATTTTCTTTCTTTGGGGCATCAATTACTGATAATAATTCTTTACTATGCCCTTTGAATTCCTTCAAAATAATTTTTCAAGCCAAGCTTAAGCAAACATTTAAAAATATACACACTTTTTTTCACTTTGTAGGAGCTCGATATTGCCTCTGATGTGTCTCTGTAATTTCAGATCATCCAATTCTAAAATTGTGACCTGCGGTAGCCCTCTGTGTCCCCTTTCCAATGCCACCAGTCCAACCCCAATTAGATTCTCCAATGAAGAGTTATGCCAAAGCTCCCACAGTGACTTGATTATAGACTAATTCAGTAGAGCAAACTTGTACGACGTGCCACGTGTCCCTGTTTTGACTTTTGGCTCTGAAATATATAAACAAGAAACTATAGTCTGTTTTCTTTCTGTACCTTCTTACGAAATGTCAATCTGATGCTTAGAGAGAAAGTTATGATGATTTTCCCTAGGTCACCTGTTTTGAATGTAATTCAGGATTCTGCAAAAGGACCAAATTCCTCAGTTCATATCTCCGACAATATAGAGCGACAAGCTCTGAAATTCGGACCTGAGATGCAATATGATGTCTTCTCAAATGGGTTCTTTTTGAGCTTCTGAAACATCGGAGACAAAAATTTATAGCAAAAATGTCCCGATGACCTGTTTGGAGCAGCAAAACCCTAGAATCCAAAGCTCTGATACCAAATGTTATGAAACCAGCTCAAGAAAATATAGAAAAGAAGATCAACTGCCTTAGAATTCAGCCTCTTCAAGGGGGAAACCTCCTTTAAATTACATAATGAAAAATTCTTGGATGATACAAATGAAAAGACCTCCTTTCTATATATAGGAGTCTAAGCGGTCATAACATAATCAGAGCCGACATAACAATAATAATGTAAGGGCACAATAATAACAATAGTGGGCTTCTATGGGGTACAATAGTAACAAAATGGGCACTACATGGGTACATCAATATAATAAGTGGGTTTTACTAATAAGAATAAGGGATTACACTAGTAGTATAGGGGCCTAACATAAAGCAACCAAGATAAAAGTGATTACTCATGAGTAGCTCTTATTGATGGCACAATCAGAAGTGAATAAATAACATTAAATATTAGTCAAGCTTGAACATTTTTTTCATATTTGGCCTTTAAATTTAATCCACATATCACTGGAAAGTGGAGAATGCTTCAAGGTTCATGAAAGCGAAAGTAGTAAATATATATATTATATTATATATATTATATTATATATATATATATATATAATATAGGATTTGTAAATTTAAATGAAAATGGACAAAAAAGATATTTCGAGAATATGGGACAAAAGTAAGTGAATACATTTACTATATTTTTATATCTTTTTCTCGAAGTAGGTCAGGCGAGAAAGGTGAAATTAAATAGAGAAATATGAAAGCTAATAAGATAAAAAATTAGTGAGAATTAAGTGAATATAAATTGTATCAAATTGTGAATAAAGAAATTAAATTAAAGAAACAAAAGTTAAAAGTGGTAGAAATATTTCACGAATTTTTTTTTTTGATTTCAAATAAGTTTTAAAAGTTGAAAGAGAAAAAGAAAAAGGGCAACAATGTTAGAAATATTCCATGACAAGTTTGTTTTCATTTTGATTTGAAATAGGTTTTAAAATTTGAAGAGAAAAAGGAAAAGGGAAACAATCACCCTTGAACCTAACTCTTTGCTATGTTATTTTTGGAACGCACCAATAATCCCCAATCCAATTTTATTCAAAATAAAAGGAGAAAGGGATTTATATTTTTTGAGGAGTATTGCATATATTTCAAAAATTTGAAAATGATTTATTTGAATATTTCATTTGGCTACAAAACAATTATGACTTCAATAGTATCCATAGTTGGAGTTTCACTTAGCAGAAAGGAGAATTATCAAGACTGGTTTAGCAAGCTTAAAAGTATTCTTTTTTTTAACAATTTGTGGGAAGTTTTTCAAGGCGGAACGGATAAGGACACAACATAAATTTCACCAAGCATCGTGCAATTTGGGAAACAAAAGACAAAAAGGCATACACATTAATAACTGAATTGATGGCATAATAGGTAAGTCGATATATATTCATTCGAAACATTACAAATATTGATGGAATATTATAAATCACACTCAAAACTTGAAATTATTAAGTTGTTGTTGAGGATTTTTTAATTTGGAGATGAAATATAATGATCCATTAAAGAGTGCTCCTAAAATAAAAACCATTTTTCATGATATAAAAGCCATTGAAATTGAAGTAGATTTACAACTCACATTTTTTATAAAATTCCTTCGGCCTATCTATTGACACTAGTTGGAATTTCTCCAAGCTATTGGGAAATTAAAAGACATTACATTTGATAAAATAGTAAACAAAATAGTTGAGAGAGAAAAGCCCTTTGGAAAGAAAGAGATTCCATCAAATTCTAACATAGAAACATTATGCCTTGCACAAAAAGATCATAAGTCTCATGGTGAAATTTCTAGAGGTGATAAAAGTAGTAGAGGTCGTGGTAGAAGAAATTATAGAGGCAGCGGGGGCAAACATAATTAGGGAGAAAAACAAAAAAATGATATTCAATAAAGAAATTTTAATGATAAATTAGTTGTCAAGTGTTTTAAATGAGGTAAAATTGGACACACTACTGCTAATTGTAGAATTCCTTGGGAGAAAGTGAGTAAAAGGAGATAATAGTTGAATGAAAAGAAAGATCAACCACCACTAGATAAGGGGAAATCATTAGAGTCTACATGTTACATTGTTGTTCATTTCCATTTTAATATTAATGATGTTTTTAGTAGTGCATTTTCTTCATGGAAAGACCGTTTGATTTTGGATTTAGGAGCCACATGTTACGCGACTTTTAGGAGAGACTTTTTTGAAACATTTAGTGACCAAGTTGATGAGTAGTATATTTTTCTAACAGATATCAAGTTAAGCCTTCGGGAATTAGACCCATTCATTTCAAGATACCAAATTTTGTAGATTATGTTATATAGGATGTCCTTCACATTCCATGATTTCTAAGAAACCTAATGTCTCTTATACATATTCAACATCAAGGGCATTCCATACATATTCGCTTGCATCATTGAGATACATAGAGCATATAATCATGATCAGTGTTGAAGAAGGTACATTTTTAAAATTTAATGGAACATCATCTTCTATAATGAATTATCATGATAGTTCTTCTCTTTTAGCACAACGAAATGATACTCTATCTTCTAATTTACTATGGCATCCTCCTTTTTGTCACATTAACTATGACAATATCATAATTATGAGACAACAATGTATAAAAGGATTTCCTACAATTCCAAGAGATCTTACACCATGTGATGCTTGTATTTTGGGGAAACATTCTAAGCAACATTTTCATAGTCCTTCTTCTAGAG
This sequence comes from Pinus taeda, assembly GCA_000404065.3. Classification (NCBI taxonomy): domain Eukaryota; kingdom Viridiplantae; phylum Streptophyta; class Pinopsida; order Pinales; family Pinaceae; genus Pinus; species Pinus taeda. The sequence goes on from APFE030430924.1 coordinate 25,604, forward strand.
CTTCAAGAAAATTGTGTCTCATAAATTAAGATTTTTGTGGCTCTATGCCTATTTCAACTATGAATGGTAATAACATTTATTGATGATTACTCAAGAATCTGTTAGGTGTATTTTTTGAAAGATAACTCACAAGTCTTCGAAAATTTTAAAATATTTTATTCGATGATTAGAAATGAAACTCAATTGAATATTAACAAAACTAATAATGGTATCGAATATACTTCTAATACCTTTAAACAATATTTAAAGGAAAATGGCATAAAACATCACACTATGATGCCTTATAATCCACAACAGAATGGTGTTGTAGAACATATGAATAGAACTTTTCTTAATATGGTTAGATCCATGTTATTTTTTAAGAATGTTAAGTTGATGTTTTGGGGATAAGCAGTGCTTTGCGCATCTTATATTTACAATTGTTTTCATTCTTTTGTCATCAATAATAAATATCCTTTTGAAATGTGGTATAATAGTCTTCCTTTTGTTCAACATCTTAGTGTCTTTGGTTCTCTATGCTATGCATTGATTCCTAAAAATCAGCGCAATGAGTTGGGTGCTAGGACAACTCACTCATTTGGAGAAATTTGCATCCAAAAATTTATATTTTGAATATGATAATGATGTACCACATACTAAAAGGGGGGTTCCCATTTTGAATCAGTTTGTGGTTCTTCCATATTTGACTCATGAGAATGTTATTTTCGAGAAAATTTAGATGATAGTAATGTTTCTGTCAGACTAAAAATTGCTCTTGAAGAGCCTATTCTTGAGATTGTTTTTCAAGATGAGCAACCATCACAACCACTTTAGCAACCTTTACAAAGTTCCACACGTGTTCAAAGATTTCCAAGAAATTATGATGATTTTGAAATAGTAATTTCTTCTAAAGGTGATGTTACTTCAAGTTCAGATACTGTTTCTCATGACTTTGGATTTGATCATTCTAGTATTAATGAGCCCACGTGTTTGGAAGACGCTGCTAATTATGGTGAATGGAAGGATGCAATAAAAAAGGAATATTATTCACTTATTAAGAATGAAACCTGGAGGTTAGTAGATTCCCCTACTGGTGTTGAACCTATTAGTTGTAAATGGTGTATAAGATCAAGTACAAAGCAAACTGTTCACTTGATAAATACAAGGCAAGGCTTGTAGCAAAAGATTAAGCTCAGAAGGAAGGTGTTGACTACATAGAGACATTTTATCCTACAAAAAAATGGGGCATAATTAGAACTTTGTTTTCTCTTGCAGCTCATAATGCTAGAAGATACACAATAAGGACGATAAAACATATTTTTTGAATGGCGATTTGAAGGAGGATTTTTATATATTTTAGCTGGAAGGTTTTGTTGTTAAAGGTAAATAGAAAATATTATGTAAGTTGGTAAAGGTGTTGTATGGAATGAAATAGGAATCCCATGCATGGTATGAAAAAATAAGTTAACAACTCCTCAAGTTGAATTATAAGTTGTTTGATCTGGATGATGCAACTCTTTTTTTTAATAAAGTTGCAAAGTCAGTTGTATATTTGGTTGTCTATGTATATTATTTGATTATTACAAGGCATAATTATGATTATATAGCATCTATTAAAAGAGAGTTAATGAAAATTTTTGACATGATAGATTTTGGTTTATTGCATTATTATTTAGGGATCGAAGTTATTAGAAAACCCATATATATTTTTATTTCTCAGAAAAAGTATATTGTACATCTATTAGAGTGTACCCGTATTGCTACACCAATGGAGTATAATTTGAATCTTACTTCCAGTGAAGGATGTACATTTGAGGATCCAACAAAGTATAGGAAACTTATTGGAAGTTTTAATTTTCCAACTACTACTCGACCTGACATAAATTTTTTTGTAGGTATACTTTCCAGGTTTATTCATCAGCTACATGAAGGTCATTGGAATGCAACAAAGAAATTTCTCAAATATTTGAAAAGAACTTGAACATATGGCATCAAATATTCTAAAGTTGCAGATTTCCATCTCACCGGCTATTGAAATTATGATTTTGATGGATATAAGGAGAATGGGGTCTCTACTTTTGGTTACTTAATGAATCTTAAATCAAAATCCATCGGTTGGAGATCACACTAGCAATTATGTTATTGTTGATTCTACCACTGAAGCTGAATATGTTGCAGCAGCTCAAGCTATAAAAGAAATCATTTAGCTTCACAAAATACTTGAAGACTTGCAAGAGAAACAAAAAACTTCAACTCCACTATTTGTTGATAATTATTTTGCAATTAAGTTTCCCTTGAGGTCAAAGCCATTCATCTAACACATTGTATTTCTTCAAAGCAGATCACAGATATCTTTACCAAAGCACTTGGTCATGAAAAGTTTGAAAAGTTCATAATGTTACTTGGCATGTTAGATGTCCCTTCGAATTAAGGGCATAATGTTAACTAATCATTCAAGATTATGATTGTAAAATAGTAATTAATTTTTACTTTTTACTTTCTGTTAATAAGTTATCGAGACAGTTTTATCTCAAACCTACCTTACATTTGTATAAATGAAGTTTTGATCGTGAATGCAATTAGTTTTCCATTGTGGAGTTTATTCAAGGGAATGTATACACATACTCTAGTTGAGAGACAAACCCTGAGTGGCCACACCAAGCACCTTTAGTTCCAACTTAGAAAGCAACTTGTCCTTCAAGTCTCGACCATCCATAAAATAAGAAAAGTTCCATGCATTAAGCTCTTTAAATGTAAACCATTGAAACAAGAAGTTGATAATGTTATTTATTTCCATATTAAATCATAGTGGTAAGGAGATGATCAATGGATGTCTCTAAGAATCTGTATTAATACATAAACTATGCACATTGTTTTCTACAAATTTGAAAATTTCATCTAACTTTCAACTTTACCAAACCTCAGGTTATAATATGTCAATATTAATGCATTAAGAATTACAGAGACTATATTTTCACAAAAATAGTCCCTTTCCAATGGCTTTATTGGATTCCAAACGAATAGTCGCATTTACAAGAATATATTTTTGGTAATCCCTCGTATCATTGTGGTTAGAAGACAATCCACATATTTTCATGTAAATGTTCTAGGTATCATCTCGTGGGTGGCAACATACCAAAGGATATACTAGATACCCGTGAAATGTTTTTTTATAATATCTAAATAACTTAAATACTAGTTCATTAGAACTAACCATTGATCTAACTCCTTTTAAGTAGATTTAAAAATGTTTGTAGTTCACAAGGAAGTGGGATTGTCATGGAATGGATTATAATTCACATAATGGATTGCATCTCCATCACCATCATCATAATTATTTGTTTCCTAAATCAGCCTTTCTAATTCCATAAATCAATCTCTCTCAAGCATATTAGATGAGAAAAACTAATTCCTAAAACCAAAATGATGATTATGATGGTGTTGAACCTAACTCTATTGTGGATTTCATATCTCAAAAATATTTTAGAATTTGATTGATGAAAACAAAGTTAATTGTCTCACCTTGGTCCAATTGCAGAAAATTTTATAATATAAACCAATTTTAGAAGATTCTAGAATATAAAATGAAGATAAGGATGGTCGATTGATGGAAATGGATACACTGTGCATAGTGCGAATTATAATCACTCCATGGCAATCCCACATTTTTGTGATCTACAAACCAAGCTAAATCTACAAAACATTTATGAAAAAGAAAGGTAAATTAGGTCACTGTTATGAGAGTTCATCGACTAGTATTTAGTTTATATCGATAGCCTAATCATTCCTCTCACATTAAATATATGGTGACAATATCACAACCCATAAACCACTACTTGGAACACAAATATACATTAAAAAAAATGTGAATTGGGTCCTTACCAGTGTTCAAAAAATGCTAAGCTTTGTTGGAAGTAACCAATAGATGAAGGAAATATATCATGAGAAACAATGGATTCATGTTGCTTGAAACACTTGTTCCCCTCATGTCGATTCATCCTTGAGGATTAACCAGGCTACAAATTTGTAGCATCAAAATTCTTACTGTTTCTTTACAATTTCTAGCTCTTTTTTGAATAGCTAGACAAATCAATGGATGATTCAATGGATTATTTAATTGCATTTATTTTGATGAGTTCGTATGATTAGTGAACAACACATGTGATCTCTTCCTCTACGTATAGATACAGGTAGAACCGATTAGGCTCAAGAACAAATCATTTCCACCCATAACATCACAACTAAATTAGAGAGAAAAATGATGCATCTCTAGATGTTGTATGTTTTTCTTGGAAGTTGTAATAATGAACATAATGCCACCTAGTACATCATGGCCACATGATGTGTGGTGTTCCTTTAAGGTTTATTTTCGCCTTAGTTGATCCATATTTCTATGTTTAATCAAGTCCTTGTGTAGATATTTCACTGTTCGGAGGAAAGTTTAGTTTTGCATAAGAAAAGTTCTAGAAAAAGAAGCTCTACAGAAGAAAATCTCCACACAAAGAAGCTTAGCACAAGTAAATCCCTGCACAAATTTGTTTTTGAGTAAAATTATTAATAAACTATAAGAGTATTTTGAGTAAACAAAGCGTTGTATGATTTTTAGGGACCACAATGTCTTCAATATTCATTCTTTTCCATGCCAACTTACTGTGTATAATCAATCCATATTTATTCCCTTGGTGCAAGAGCATAAAAGAAAAATAAAAATTTACCGAACCCTTTCATAGCCCTGAGAAGTTTGCAGTTCACAAAAGTTGTAAAGATAAGTTTATACTTAGAAAAGAGAGTACCAAAATCGCAACGATATTATCTATTTCCGGAAGTCTTGGAATAGGCCTTATAGCAAACTGAACCACGTAATTCTTAGAACAATTTTAACACTTCCATTTCTTCTATTCATGCTTCCAGCAAAAGTCTTTCTTGATGCCCATAAGGTCATCCAACTCCCTGGAAAGATTATGGTGCATGCAACTTAGCTCTGGGAAGATGTAAACCCGTTTGTGGATCTCTTTTCCTATCTGCTACCTCAAATTATAGGGAAATTTATGGCCTCTTCTATGGAGTTACAGATTCTGGCCATAAATGTAGAAACATGTACAAAATCTCCACAAACTATGTTGGAGAATATACTTTTCATAATATGCATGGAAGTTGGAAGTTGTGCATATTCCATGTTGTACCATTTTTATCATGTAACTTCATTTAAAGGTGAGATGGACACCTATGATTTTCATGAGAATGAAATAAGATCCCCTTAATTTTATTCTAGTTATAAGACCTTAGTAGAGAAAACAACATTTAAATATGTATTAAATTGCCACATGCATGTCGTGACTATTGCACCTAGGTAATTATGATGTGATGAAGCTCATCCAAGAGCATCTATGATCCATATTATTAGTTCACATTAATGATGTATACGATGTGCATATATTTTTGATGGAGTAGCCAAATGTTTGAGAGTTCAATGAATTACGACCTATTGTCTTTTCACAGTATCCTTAGAATGTATATGATTTTTGTTGTTGTTGTAGAAATATGTGTTTTTGGAAAATAAACAAAACTATAATTTACATGGGAATCGCCATGATTTCTAAATGATTGAATTGGAACTTATTTTCACTCAAAACAACCTATAGACTCCCCCATTAGTTGCAAATCCATAGCCAACTGACTGAGTTTACGAAGTAGTAGCTTATGTAAGTGCCATGTATGTGGTGGATCGATCATTCAGGGTAGACCAACCTAGTGACTAACACCTATTCTTTTTTCAATTGGACATCCCAACATATGTCATGCTTAATGCATTGTTGTTCAGTGAATGCTTTTGTACAATATATTAAGTATTGTTGTTTAATATATAGATTACAGTATTTATCACAGTTGCTGAGTGTATATTTTTTTGCATATTCATTTCTTCTGAGACATATGTGCTCTGATACATAATATTAATGTTTTTTTCATAATATATAGGTTGTAAAATTTAAATTTACAGTGTTTAACAAAACTCTTGAGAATACTGTAAACACAACTCTTGAGAATATATTTTGTTCATATTCATTACTGCTAAGCATTATGTCTTTTGCTACATAGTATGTAATGTAATGTTAGTGTTGATAATATATTAGTTATTAGACTTGAAGCCACAAATATGGTACACAAATCATTAAATTTGAAATGTGTCAAATTTTATAAAATATGTACTACCAAGGCAAGGTGATTTAAAATTTTATGTAAATATACACTACCAGGCAAGGTGGATAGTCACGATAAGGGCTTACTGGCTGTAAACTTCAAAAAATCATGGTTCTAATTTACATTTATTATTGTTATCATTTCTTATACTTTAATTTCAAAAGATAAAATAACATACGACATTCCAAAATGAAAGAAATACGAGCGAACCGTGATGAAGAATAAATTGGTTCCATCCCTTTGGAATTTGTTGCATTTGTCTTAGCATAACCATTAATGGACTATCTTATGCTAAAATATGATTCACTACCGCTCAAACAATAATATTGAGAAATCAACTTGGCTTACTATCACACTCCACATACTTAGCACCTGACAATTATACATAGTAAAAAAGGCAAGAGAAACACCTCCACACTTATGGGAAAGTGTGGTGTAATGTCAATCGCCACTATATTTCTCAGGGACATGTAAGGAAACTTCCTTTGCATTAAGTATTTTCATTTGTATCATCCCAGAATTTTTCATTTATGTAATGTACAGGAGGCTTCCCCCTCGAAGAGGCTAATTTTTAAGTCATTGATGCATGTCCTTTAAGGCACCTGACAATTATAGTCAACAAGCAAGGTGAAAAAACACCTCTACACTTATGAGCAAGTCCGATGTAATGTAAATCACCACTAAATTTCTCATGGATATGTAAGGCAACCCCCTTTACATTACATAAATGAAAAATTCATGGATGATACAAATGACAAGGCCTCCTTTCTATATATAGGACTCTAAGGGGTCACAATATAATCAGAGCCTCCATAAAAATAATAATGTAAGGGTACAACAATAACAATAAAGGGGCTACACTAACAAAAAAAATAAGGGTCTACACTGGTAGAATATCAACCTAACATGCCCCTCTCCTTCAAAAAAATGTTGTCCTCAATGCTTGAGTAGTTTTGGATGCTTCTGTTTAAAATTCTCACCCTCCCATGTGGAATCTTCAGTGGGTAAGTTCTTTCGCTTAATGAGATACTATGAAATTGATCGATTCCATACTTGTCACGTTCTTTTTCCTGTGACTACTTCAAGTTCTAGTATGATTTTTCCTTCCTCGTCATCAAGAAGCTCAATTTTGTATGTCATAGTACCAATATTTTGCAACACCTTCTAAGGACCATAGTGCTTTGCTGATAATTTATTATCCTTCTTATCTTGTTTGAGGGACATTTGTTTGTATGATTGTAGCCATAAAAATACCCAGTCACATACATCAAAACTTTTTTCACTATGATGTTGATATGCCCATTGTTTCATTTAATTCTCTACCAAAGTGAGGCTATCCTTTAAGAGTTAGAGAACTTTTTCTTCATGCTCGATCTGATATTCCACTACTTGAACCTTAGAATTTCCTCTTAAAGATGATGTGATTGACAATAGATTATACCCATAAAGTGCCATAAATGGGGTCATTTTTGCTGCAGCATGGAAGGAAGTGTTATACCACCTTTCAACGAGAGGTAACCAATTGACCCATTGTGTTTCTTTATCATATACAAAGCAACAAATATATCCTTCCAAACATGTGTTCACTATCTCAATTTTCGCATCAGATTGAGGATGATAAGATGAGTTATGAACTAATTGAGTACCCAAACAAGAAAATAATTCCATCTAAAAATTTCCAGTGAAAATGCGATCTCTCTCACTTACAATAATATTTTGGTTTCCATGCAGCTTTTTAATTATTTCCATAAATGCAGCAACAATTGTATTGGCTTTACATGGATGAGATAATGCACAAAAAAGCACATAATTTGTAAGTTTATCAACTACCACCATGATGACACTCTTTCATTTGAACTTGGGTAAACCTGTGATAAAATCCATTGAAACCTCCTCCCAACATTGACTTGAAAAGGATAAAGGTTGTAACGAACTCGAGGTCTTAATTGTCTCAAATTTATTTTGTTGGAAAATAAAACATTCCAACACAAACTTTTGAATATCACATTTAAGGGCCTCCAAAAAAAATTCCTTCTTGACCCTATGGTAAGTTTTTAAAAATCTTGAGTTCCCTCCTAAGGGAGAGGTGTGAAATTCCAAAATAATATTTTTTTTGAGTTGGGAATTATAACAAAGATATAAGCAATCTTTGTACCATAATGAATCATTTTTTCAGCTAAATGTATAAAATGTATTGGGACCTTGTTGTAACTTTTGAATGAGCATCCACACTTCTTCATCATTCTTCCATTCATACCTTTCTTAAGTCATCCAATCTAGTTGGGTTAACATAAATGACATAACACAATCCTTCCACATCCTCAACCTTCCTTGAGAGTGCATCTGCAACAACATTTTTCTTCCCTTTTTTGTCGATGATTTCAAATTCATAACCCAACAACTTTGTGACCCATTTTTGCTACTCTTCTGAAGATAATATTTCTTCCAAAAATTATTTAAGACTATCATGATCTGTTTTTACCTTGAATTTTCTTTCCATTAGGTAAGGTTACCATTGCTTTAGTGCATGTAGTATTTCCAACATTTCCTTATCATAAATAGGTTTGTGTAAATAGTTTCCTTTGATTGGATGACTTTCAAAAGCAATGGGTCTTCCTTCTAGCATTAAAACAACACTAATTCCATTTCTTGAGGCATCACATTCCACAATAAACATTTTTGTGAAGTCTAGCATAGCTAAGAAATGTACTTGGCATTAGGTCAATTTACTAAGTAAACTAGCACAGGTGTTTTACTTGTCAATCCATTTTTGTAGACTTTGAGGCACGTCCAAAGTGTATGGATTTCAAGTAAAATTAATTTTGGAAGGAAAGGCTCAAAGGTTAAGGGAAATACATATTAAAAATAAGTTCTAAGTTTAAATAAACTAAAAATTCTTTGATTCAAGATGCAGTAAGCGAAGGAAGAGGCTCCTAACTTAGGAGGTCCTGGTTGTCCTTCCCCATAGTATTGTCCTCAAGAAGAGAAATTAAAGATTAGCAGTTTGTGATGTGTAGAAAGCAAGAAAAGAGGTTCCTAACTTAGGATGTCCTAGTTGTCCTTCCTCACAATTCTACTCCAACAATATTAACATTGCATCAAATGATAAACTGGAATTCAAGAAACAATTCAAGAAATTAAAAAGGATGATTTTTAGTTGTGATTCATAATTTGATAGAAAGAGAATTTAACTTGAATCCTTTGTTGTCATTTAGTATGAAAAATAGATTTTAAACCAAAATCATCCAAAAATCATACATAAATCATAACGAATCTAAATAACTAAATCATAAAACTGAAACAAGAAATACTGAATCAAAACTATGCTAATTTACACAAAATTTAACCAAAGTGTACTTAGTTTGGTATAGGGGCCCTCCAACCTTGCCTTGTACACCTAAAGAACTCTTTAACTACATATAACTTAATAAAACATCCATGGCATGAACAACAAATAGAACATTAGAAATGATTCTTCAAATTATCTCAAAGGTCTCCAATAATCTTAACACAAAATTACACTCCTTTGAATGATCCATAAACTTTGTTTAAATTGGAAAACCATAAAAAAAACTTTGCTATAATGGTTCTAACAACCTTAACAATGCTAATTCATCCATACAGGTTGAACTCGTCAAGTATGGTTCTCAAAATCACGAAAAATCTGACAAAATAATAAATCTGCGCCTTTTTACTAGGAATTCCTGAATGACAGGTCAAGTTTGACTAGTGTTGACTGGACCTATTTTTTCTCAGTTTAATTGAACCAATAGGTTTTTCATCACCTGTGGTTCCCAATCTTTCCAAATATGCACTTAGATCTCACCCAGGTGTCCTACACATATGATTTCCATGAAGCTATTACGAGAATTTTTAATGTAGTCCAAATTTACTCTTAAAACCAAATTTTTACAAAAAAATCCAAAAATCCAAAATCTTAATTTAGTTATGTGAATATGAAAAAAAATAAATAAATTGAGGCATATATAGGTGAAATAGGATGGAATATGGTGGTAAATAAATGGATTTAGAATAGAAAAAGATGACCAAAATTGAGGGCCAATATTGTTGTGCAACCTAAAGGATAATGTCAATACCCTCATGTTTCTCTTCTTTGTAGATGACAATCTTCACTTTTTGTTTCTCATATTTGTACTACCATAATTTTTTCTCCTTCAGCCATCCATAGGCTTGTATGGAGATGAGGATATTCCGAGTCTCAAGATTTTTAATTTGCTTGCTCAATTTCTTGTTCTCCTTGATTATGCTGTTGTTATTTTCTTTATACATTTTTTTCTCCTTATTCAAATGTCTCTCCATGATCTTGTTGTCTTCCAGATCACTTGTCAGCTCTGCTATTTTCTCAAGATATACTTCACTGCGTTATAGCCTAAATCTACCTCAGGCTGAGAAAGGCATGTCTAGGGTAACATCAAACCACGCTTAACGTGGTAACTAGCCCTACCAGGTCGGGAGAGGGATCTCTCCTTGTCAATCATAAAGAAAATATGGCAAGTAAGGCTTGAGATGCCTGATATGAATAATAATTTTAGGATAGGTATATGTTCAGAGGAATTTGATTGATTTTAATGGTTGGTTATTGGATCAAATGAGGAAGGCAACTTTGAGTCTGGGAAATCAACTCAGATTTGCAGAAGTTTTTGTGGGCTGAGGTAGGAAAGTGTTTTAACACTTTGAAATGAATGTGATGGTGATTCTAAATACTACTGAGGATTTGAAGAGGGCATGCAAGTTTCATGAGTCCTATTCAAACAGCAGAAAACATTTAAAACTAAATGAAACCCCAAGGTAGAGCACTGAACATCAAAGGATTCCACTCTTTAATCTTGATTCATTTAGTTATGCAGAAAAGATAGATGATGGCACATATACACACAAGAGAAAACTAAATTACAGAGGAGAAAAAAATGCTAATACACATTACCACAAGAATCCCACAAAATGTTACAAAACCCTTGTTCATTTCCTTGCCAAATTGCAGAAGTGATTTACGATAGTGCTCAATGCATCCACAAGAGTCCAACCTTTACAAATGAGTAAGAAAGTACATAATATAGGCTTCAAACCACCTATGCTAGCCATTAGGGGTCGAATCCATGAGTCAAGGACCTGTTTCAACAACATCTAAACTAGAAACTAGAAAATAGGCAATGGAACAACTTGCCTCTAAAACTATGGAACTTGATTCATTCAACCTCAAACCACCTCTAACTAATATATCTACCCCCTCAAGTCATTTTTCATCATATTTACATCATATTACATCATTAACCATTAAAAATTTACTAAGGAGAAGAGAAAAATTCAATTGACAATCAAACTAGGTGAAATTCTAAGTTTTTAGGCAAAATTGGCAAAAATTTGCCTGATGTGCATCACCCTGAGCCTGATGCATAGTGCCACTTCAAGGAGACTTTTGGAGGCCTTCCACTCATCCAAATCAGGCCCAAGATAGCTTGTTGGAAAGACCTTCCTGTCTAGTTTATGTAACACTTTTAATTTTCTGATGTGGAGGTCATTTTCCCCCTCACAAGTGGATTCTCCCAAGATTGGTTCCTGTGTGTCCAAAAAGTGGCAGAGAGGGCACTTTTTGAGTGTTGTTTGCCCTTTTGGTGGCTAAGATCGCCTCCAAAATTGATGAAACTTTTTGGGTTTGCTTATTTTTTGATGTTGAATCCAAATCTACAAGCCATTTTTCAAGAGGATGCACCAATTCAATGCGCAGCGCCACCCCCGGAATTTCCTATGTTTCTATTTTTTAAATTTGGAAAATGACAAAATTGTCTCAAAATTTGCCCAATTTTGGCTCAAAGCTGCATCATGGGTTACTTTGTTGGGATAAAGTGACATCAGCCAAAATGTTGAACTTTTCATCATTCTTTTTTCCTTTTGTTGCATTTTTCCCCTACATCCAGCATTCGTATGGCCTCTGCAATGATAGTGGGTGAAAGAGTGAAGTTTATCCCAACAAGATGTACCATATTGTTATCCATGTTTATCACAAACTACCTTGCCAACTCATGGTGAAATTTGACCCTCTTAACCATTTCACAAAACTCTAAACAGGATTGATATCTGAAACATGTGGTGGCAACAAGGAAAGCAAGGAGTTCAATCATGCTAATAGGTTCCTCCCTAATAATTTTTCCACCCTTGTGAGGTCTCCTAAGTTGTACATTTCTTTCCCTTGAGTTATCACTAAGTGTTTCTTCTTCAAAACTGGATTCACTGCTTCTTGCCATAATGTTTGTCTTAGGAATGTGATGTGATGATGATATGGTTGAAAATGATAATGGGTGAGGACAAGGAAGATGAGTCTGAAGAGATTTTGCAAATGTGGAATGGAGTAGGGGAATGAAGGGAGAGGTTTAGGAAATTAGGGTTTTGACTTATGAGAGACTTAGGGTTTGATGAAGGGAGTGAGTTTCCTTAGGGGAATGGGAAGGGGAAAATGGAATTAAGGGGTTGATTTAGGGCAATGAAGTGTGGAAAAGGGGAAAACGATGTTGGTTTTGTTATGGAGTGAAATTTTTGAAATCAGATGAAAATATATGAAGAGAAGCTAGGGTTTGATTTTCAATATAAAAATCTCATGAACAAAACATGAAGAAGACTAATTTCAGCTCAAGGTCGATGAAAACTTACTTGTAGGACTGAAATGGAGTATTTGGGATAAATTTGAGTGATTTTGGAAACTCCCTGGCCAATGCGCAGCACACTGAGCCCAATGAGCAGTGCCTGCCTGATGCGTAGCGCCTATGTAATTTAACACAGGAAAAAACTATCTGATGCACAGCCAACCCTCTGATGTGCAGTGCCAACCCTCTGATGCGCAACACCTTTTTATAGATGAATTTTGAAGGCCTTCCTAGTGTCCAAATTCGGACTATGATAGCTTGTTGGAAACCTTGTCGATTCTAATTTCCAAGACATCTTGAATTTTTCAATTTGGAGTTCATTTACCGTATCAAACGTCAAATCGCCCAAGACTGGTAAAAATGTGGAGAATGAGGTTGCCTAAATACAGAGTGTTGTTGCAGTCAACTTTTGAAGGTCTTCCGAAATTCCAAATTGAGCTCACGATAACTCATTGGAAATATCTCTCTGTCTAGATATCATTTGACTCATCAAGAAAGTCATTTGAACATCCCAGCTTAGTGAAATCTGGATTTTCCCAAGGTCACTCGAGAAGTGCATCAATCCTCCTGAGGCCAATGATGTTTTGACATTTCTCCCAATCCATGAAACCTGTGTAAAAACTGAAAGAGGTTTTTCTTCTTGGGCCAATTATGGACAAAAACCTCTCTCATGTTTTTCAAATTCATCTTTTCTTGCTTAGAAACATAGTTTGAAGAAAAACTATCCCGATATGTGGAACAGGGGATTTGTAGAAATGAAGGGAAATGAAGGGGATGAGGGGCTTCTAAATTCTTGAGAAAATTTTGGGTAGGGATGGATGTTAGAAACAAGGGTAAAGTGGAATTTCAAAGATGAGTGAGGGGAAGGTGTCTAAAAGGTCAAATCACGGGCCTAGCCTAGAAAATTGTCAAATTGTAGCAATAAACTAGGATTTGTGGGAAAATGACAAATTTGAGGGATATCAGTGATGGGAATTGTTTAAGAAGTTATATTAAGGATAGGGGAAGGTGTATGAACATCAGGACACAAGTCTTGTTGATCATTTGACCATCCAAGAAAAATTACCTTCAAAACCCTAGGAGATGGAAATGAGGCTTACCCAAGTACAACTGAAGCACCAACAAGGTGTACAATGACCCATTGGAACCTAAAATGCTGATGACAAATCTTTGAATGATGGTACACTAAGCTGAATGGTGACATGGACCAATACTTGGAAGACTTTGGGAGGGGTGAAAACAACCCTAGACCTAACACCTAGTGACCAAATTTTACTTGAAGACTCACTAAAATGAAAAAATTTGACTTTGACACCATGAAATCACTTTGTAAGAGCATGTTTGATCACTGATGGAAGGCTTCACAGATTGACACTAACATTGGCTCCAATGGGGATGGTAGATCCTTGGAGGTGCCAAGAACTACAGATCTTTGGGAAAGCAAACCAGTGCCTTATGCATTGGGCATGGAGTCAAAAACTCAAACTGAAATGCATGATTGAAAACTAACAACTTGATGACACAGACTGACTTGAAACTGACTCAATACTAAAACACAACTGAAAAACTGGAAAATATGCTCAAAATGGAGCTTATTCAATGAAACCTACTCTAGCTATTCCATTCATCACTTGATCAAGTGAAATGAAACAACCAATGCAACCAAGTAAGCATTCTGGCTGTTGTTTGCATTCTCCACAAGTGCTTGCTTATGAGCAACAAGAGAGAACTACTGAAAGGCGACTCCCATGAGAAATTGTAAATAGATCCGTTGAATAATATGAATGCTCTATCTGACTCCAAAAACACTGCATAAGGATCTTGAAATTCATGCACACTGGCACTTAGCTCATCCAATGGAGTACTTTTCTTCTCTGCATACCATGAATGCAAACTTTCATCTAAGAACTGTGACGAGACTCCTACTGAAACTAACAAAGAAACCGGCTACCGGATCAAGTTTATATCAATACTTGTTTCAATCTCTCAGTTAGCTAGTGGAGAAGGACTTTTACTATAGATAGCAACCAACATGTCAGCTATTGGATCGCGAAAAACCTGAAAAGACTGTTGCAACCCATTTTCTATTGCTTCTAATGAGATTGCATGATTTTCAACAGGTTGCTCATTTGAAGATATACTATGCAATTTTCCCTTCAAAAACTAAAATGATTCGAAACAAAATGGTACAGAATCGTCTTGCATCATTTAATCATATGGTCCAGCTTCCAAATCTTCATTTACAACTTGAAAATCAATGGCATTCGGAGGCTGAAAATTTAGATATGAGAAGTCTTGCACAATGATTTCATTGCCTTCAAGATGGTCTAGATCAAGATTTGTTGATAGTTGATTTTTGATTGCATGAAAGTTGTCTCTGATGAACTGAAACGAAGCAAAACAAAAAGGAAAAGATCCTTCACTTACTTTAAAATTTGTTTCACTTTCCTCCTCACTTCCATAGCTGATATGCATCGGTTGATCAATGTATTCGAGCTGCTGAAAGTGAACTTCCTCCTCCCACAAACTAGCTGTTGATTTGTCTACAAGATTAGCTTCCATTTGGAGAACATAATCATCATCATATTGATCAAATTGAGGCAAATCATCAGTAAAAAATACATCATCAAGCATGCATGTCATATCAACAGATCTCTCTTCTCCAAGATGATCTATAAAACAATAATTATCAGGTCTATGACAACTGGGATAAGAAACAAAATGTTTTAGATCAGCAACTTGTTCTTCTTCAATCAATGAGCCATAGGCTTGAACATTATACTCATTCCTTGCAGTGATCCTTTGCATCATCTCTTCCACTGCACTTACCAAAATGTCAAGTTTTACCTCTAAAGATGTTGATTCCTCTGGATCTATGTTCTTCATTTCTTCTTCCTTCAACTTTGCCCTTCTAATCAATAGATTAGCCTCTACATCTACTACACTATTCTGCATCTCTTCAAGTGTTGCAAATATTCCTTTCCCTCAGTTTAAATTCCATTTCCAGATCAATGGCTTTCAGGTAGTGCAAGAGAGTGGATCTAGGAGGAGGTATTATATTACCCGGCATCGAAAAATAGACTTGATTAAATCTAGCAGAAAACTGTTGTACTGTCTCCCCTGGCTGTCTTTTCAATTGGTTATACTCTTCTAGAATCAAGAAAGGGTTTTGTCTGACCACCCACTTGTCGAGGAAAACTTTGACGAACTACTAGTAATCTGAGATGCTCACATCAGGCAGGGTCTTGAACCAACTCTTGACTTTGCCTTGCAAAGAAAGAGAAAAAAGCCTAATACTGACACCCTATTCATCAACTAAGCTTTCCATATTTTCCTTTCGTGTTTTTTCTGGTCGGGTTCATCCTTTAGTGGAGTCCTTGGATCTGATCTTGAAACTGATTTGGAGTCGCGAGGTGAATGATTTTGGCCTTCCCATGTCTGATCATTGTCCACCATCAACAATCAGATCTGAACTTGATTACATTTTGCTGAGGAACATAAAACTATGTTCCCCAGTATGGTCGCCACTATGTTATAGCCTAAATCTACCTCAGGTTGAGAAAGGCAGGTCTAGGGTAACATCAAACCACGCTTAACCTGGTAGCTAGCCCTACCAGGTCGGGAGAGGGCTCTCTCCTTGTCAATATCAAAGAAAATATGGCAAGTAAGGCTTTAAATGACTGATGTGAATAATAATTTTAGGGTAGGTATATGCTCAGAGGAATTTGATTGATTTTAATGGTTGGTTGCTAGATCAGATGAGGAAGGCATCTTCGGGCCCAGGAAATCAACTCAGATTTGCAGAGGTTTCTGTGGGGTGAGGTAGGCAAGTGTTTTAGCACTTTGAAATGAATGTGATGGTGGGTCTAAAGACTGTTGAGGAGTTGGAGAGGGCATGCAAGTTTCATGTGTCCTCTTCAAATAGCATAAAACATTTGAAACTAAATGAAACCCCAAGGCAGAGCACTGAACATCAATGGATTCCACTCTTTAATCTTGATTCATTTAGTTATGCAGAAAAGATAGATGATGGCACATATACACATAAGAGAAAAATAAATTTTAGAGGAGAAAACAATGCTAATACACATTACCACAAGAATCCCACAAAATGCTGCAAAACCCTGGTTCATTTCCTTGCGAAACTGCATAAGTGATTTACGATAGTGCTCAATGCATCCACAAGAATCCAACCTTTACAAATGAGTAAGAAAGTACATAATATAGGCTCAAACCACCTATGCCGGCCATCAAGGGTCGAATCCATGAGTCAAGGAGCTGTTTCGATAACATCTAAATTACGAACTAGAAAATAGGCAGTGGAATAACTTGCCTCTAAAACTATGGAAACTAATTCATTCAACCTCAAACCACCTCTAACTGATTAATCTACCCCCTCAAGTCATTTTTCATCATATTTACATCATGTTACATCATTAAACATTACAAATTTACTAAGGAGAAGAGAAAAAGTCAACTAACAATCAAACTGGGTGAAATTATGAGTTTTTAGGCAAAATTGGCAAACATTTACTTGATGCGTAGTGCCCTAAACCTGATGCATAGTGCCACTTCAAAGCTACTTTTGGAGGCCTTCTGCTCATCCGCATCAATACCAAGATAGCTTGTTGGAAAGCACTGTCTGTCTAGTTTCTGGAATACTTTGAATTTTCGGATTTGGAGGTCATTTCCCCCCTCAAAAGTGGATTCTCCCAAGACTGGTTCCTGTGTGTCCAAAAAGTGGCAGAGAGGGCACTTTTTGAGTGTTGTTTTCCCTTTTGGTGGCCAAGATCTCCTCCAAAATTGATGAAACTTTCTGGGTTTTCTTATTTTTTGATGTTGAATTCAAATCTACAACCCATTTATCAAGAGGATGCCACTGGTGCTGTGCATCAGCCATAATTTCTTGTGTTTCTATTTTTAAAATTTGGAAAATGACAAAATTGTCTCAAAATTTGCCCAATTTTGGCTCAAAGCTGCATCATGGGTTACTTTTTTAGGCTAAAGTGATATCAGCTAAAATGTTGAGCTTTTCATCCTTCTTTTTACCTTTTTTTTCCATTTTCCCCCTGCATCCAGAATTGTTGTGGCCTCTGCAATGATAGTGGGTGAAAGAGTGAAGTTTATCCTAGTAAGATGTACCATATTGTTATCCATGTTTATCACAAACTGCCTTGCTAACTCATGGTGAAATTTCACCCTCTCAACCATTTCACAAAACTCTAAATAGGACTAATATCTGAAACATGTGGTGGAAAGAGGGCAAGCAAGGAGCTCAATCATGTTAATAGGTTCCTCCCTAATAATTTTTCCACCCTTGTGAGGTCTCCTGGGCTGTACATTTCTTTCCCTTGAGCTATCACTAAGTGTTTCTTCTTCAAAACTGGATTCACTGCTTCTTGCCATCTTGTTTGTCATAGGGATGTGATGTGATGATGATATGGTGGAGAATGATAATGGGTGAGGACAAGGAAGATGAGAATGAAGAGATTTTGCAAATGTGGAATGGAGTAGGGGAATGAAGGGACATGTTTAGGAAATTAGGGTTTTGACTTATGAGGGACTTAGGGTTTGATGAAGGGAGCGAGTTTTTTTAGGGGAATGGGAAAGTGAAAATGGAATTAAGGGGTTGATTTAAGGAAAAAAAGTGAGGAAAGGGGGAAAAAGATGTTGGTTTTGTTATGGAGTGAAAGTTTTGCAATGAGATGAAAATATATGAAGACAAGCTAGGGTTTGATTTTCAAGATGCAAAACTCATGAACAAAACATGAAGAAGACTAATTTCAACTCAAGATCAATGAAAACTTACTTGTAGGAGTGAAATGTAGCATTTGGGAGAATTTGGGATAAATTTGAGTGATTTTGGAAACTCCCTGGCCAATACGCAGCACACTGAGCCCAATGCACATCGCCTGCCTAATGCGCAGTGCCTGTGTAATTTAACATTGGCAAAAACTGTCTGATGTACAATGCCAACCCTCTGATGCGTAGTGCCTCCTTGATGCACAACAACTTTTTGAAGATGGTGTTTTAAGGCCCTCTCAGTGTCCAAATTGGGCGCGTGATATTTGGTTAGAAAGCTTCTCGAGTCTACTTTCTAGAACATCTTTAATTTTTCAATTTGGAGTTTATTTTTCCTGCCAAAAGTCAAATCTCACAAGACTAGTCAAAATGTGGAGAATGAGGTTGCCTAAATGTAGAGTGATTTTGCAGTCAACTTTTGAAGGTCTTCCTCAACTCCAAATTGAGATCATGATAGCTCATTGGAAATATCTCTCTGTCTAGATATAGTTTGACTCATCAAGAAAGTCATTTGAACATCCCAGCTAGGTGAAATATTGATTTTCCGAAGGTGTCTCTAGAAGTGCATCAATCCTCCTAAGGCCAATGATGTTTTCGACATTTTTCCCAATCCATGAAACCTGTGTAAACACTGAAAGTGGTTTTTCTTCTTGAGTCAATTATGAACAAAAACCTCTCTCATTTTTGTCAAATTCATCTTTTCTTGCTCAGAAACATAGTTTGAAGAAAACTTTTCCTAATATGTGGAACAGGGGATTTGTAGAAATGAAGGGAAATGAAGGGGATGAGGGGCTTCTAAATTCTTGATAAGATTTTGAGAAGTAGGGAGGGATGTTAGGAAGTAGGGTAAGTGAAATTTCAAAGATTGAGTTAGGGGAAGGGGTATAAAAGGTCAAATCATAGGCTTAGCCTAGAAAATTGTCAAATTGCAGCAATAAACTAGTTTTTTGTGGGAAAATGATGAATTTGAGGGATATCAGTGATGTGAATTGTTTAAGAAGGTATATTAAGGATAGGGAAAGGTGTATGAACATCAAGACACAAGTCTTGTTGATCATTTGACCATCCAAGAAAAATTACCTTCAAAACCCTAGGAGAGGGAAATGAGGCTTAGCCAAGTACAACTAAAGCACAAACAAGGTGTAAAATGACCCATTGGAACCTAAAATGATGATGAAAACTCTTTGAATGATGGTACACTTAGCTGAATGGTGACATGGACCAATTTTGCAAGACTTTGGGTGGGGTGAAAACAACCCTAAACCTAACACCTAGTGACCAAATTTTACTTGAAGACTCAATAAATGACAAAATTTGACTTTGACACCCTGAAATCACTTTGTAAGAGCATGTTTGATCATTGATGGAAGTCTTCATAGACTGACACTAACACACTATGTAGTTCTTTAGATTCTTCCTTGGTCTCTTTGGAATATGAGTGAGATGAGGTGGCTCGTACCCAAGCATCCTTGAAATAGGAGTCTTTCTCTATGGGCTCTTCCTGGAATTCCTCCTCCAGTCTTTGTATAATATCATTAATCTACTTTGATGTTTGTGGAGGCTCAATTTTAATAATTTCAATTTATGGATCTTTTCCTTTGTTTCTTGGTTCCTCTTGTGAATTTCTTCTATGCCTCATAGGAATGAACAGAAAGGATTTCTCTTTTTCAATCATAATATCATCTTGCTTCTTCTTTGATATTTTCTTAGGATACAAAGGAGAATGTGTTATACTTATTGTTACATGCAACTACTCAAACTTCTCCTCATTCCCTGATGTTTTTTCTTCAAAATGATGTTTAGCCAAAAACTCCTTCTAAAGCAACCCCTTATTCCTTATATGATACTCAACAAGCATCTTGATTAGCCCATGATGATAGATATTGTCTTCCTTGGCTTCTATTTTTTTCTTTACATTCTCTATCATTTTGGTTAGGCTTTTTGAAAATAAGTAGCGTAAGTTTATTTTACAATATCCCTTCATATTTTGAAGCAATTTGATATCATAGAGGTATTCCACATTGTACTGATTATCATAAGTGAAGTAATTCTAGATAATCAAAACCAACTCTGACCATGGATCTCTTAGCCAATCTCTTGGAATCCCTCTTTTCCTGTCAAAGGACCCCTTCCTTTGTTTCTCCAGGAAAAAATTCCATCCCTTCTCCTTAAAATATAGACCTTTGTGATACCCTTCTCATATCAAAGGAATCTCCAATTCTTGAGAAAGAAAGGTTGAGGTGAATGATACAAATTTCACCAACTTTGGTTTGTTCATGTTCAAAATGCTCTATGAACAACTGTGTAATTTTATCGTTATGACCATTGAACTTTTTAAGAAAATCCAGTAGCCTTGTATGGTATAGTTTCTTTATTGTATCCTTACTCCAGTTCTCCCTCTTAGGTTTAGTTTTGGTTTCCATTTTCATCTGATCTGTGTACCAATTAATATGGCCTTGTTTAGTAAATAACCTTGACATGAACATAACAAGAACTATATATATAATATATATATATATTATATATATATATATATATATATATATATATATATATATATATATATATATATATATATATATATTTGACTTCTTATTCATGCAATCTTTGGATAAAAATCATGGTGAATGTACTTACCAGACCTCTGTAGCTTTGAAAAAAAATAATGATATTAATTTTTCTGCCTTTAGGTCTTCAATTTATCTATCTCCTACTGCAAATGGTATTAAAAAAAAAAAACATGTTTTTAAAACTATGTTAAAAAAACTCTCACTGTGTGAAAAACTGTGTAAAAACATCTCCGCTGCAAAAATCTGTCACTGTTTGCAAAATTGTGTTTAAAAATCCTCTTTCTTTGCAAAATTTCCTATAAAATTAATGGAAAAGCTCCTCTGTTTGCAAAATTTCATACAAAACTACTCACTATGTATACAAAATGATGCTCAATGTGTTTTTTATGTGCAAAATATGGCAAACCGTGTTTAAAAACGTATGAGGAAATCATTTTTAGAATGATACATGAGATGCAAATGACTGTTGAAAACTTGTAGAGATTATCTTTTTAAGATTTGTTTTCTCCTGCGTAAACATACATTCCTAGTTAAATTCTCTATCTCCAGCAATTCGAAAAATCATTGGTCTACAAGTGGTAGATCCTTCTTAGGGTTATAGAGGATTTCTAAACAAGGACTGAATTCGTGTCTCTCTCTTAGTAACAAATTTAAATAACAACTTAAGTTGAACCATTTTTTAGAGAATAACACAATCTTAGAAATCTTTTAATTGTTGAGAAAACCGAGAGATCTACTCTTACATGATCACTACGCAATTTATGGGATTTGGTGGAGAATATGTCTACTCAACATAGAGGAAATATTAGTTTGGCACTCTCCTATCTCTCCTCCTTTTAAACGCAATGCTCCTCCTTATTTTTCCATGCAATTCCTCGTTCTATCTCTACTGCACAGGTTTCTCCTCTTTGCATGCAGTTATCTTTCAATCTTTGTGTATTTCTTAGTCAAATAGTGTTTGCTTTGTAGTGTTTTCTTTAGGCTGTGGATAAACAATGAATATTAGTGTCCTTTGATTCTGAGCTGGGTTATGATGAAACTTAGTTGTGATGATGAAGAAAAATGTGTAGACAGTGCTCAACTGTGTGCAACCCTTTGAAACATATTTTGACCATTTGTTGTTGCGCTTTTTTGATTTGACTAGCTGACTGTTCATCCTGTCACTTGTACCTTTGTCTGCTACTTGTTTTACTTGATGCATCATGGTTTTATGTGCATGATATAACTCTATTCCCTTTGTACATAGCTTATCAATCTTTTAAACTTTTTACATAACTTGCATCATGATTTTACACTTTTATCACCTCTTTGTAACACAAGTGTTGTCCATTGTATATGTCTTGACATTTGTTTTCTTTATTGTTAATGCTGCGTCATAGCTCATAACACTTGTAGTTTAGAGCTTTTCAATGTTCATCACTATTAGGACTAGTCTATTTCTTTTGCATTGCATTCTTTCTTGATTATGCGTTATGCTTGTTGATTGTGCATTTTTGGATCCATTATACTTGCATTGCATGTTTCATATCCATTATTATGCCTTTATCATTGCATACTTGCCTCTTTTTTTGTCATCATTTACATATACTTATGTATTGATTTGTTTTGAAATGACCATAATCTTGGGTCATTTCAAATCAAATTCTTTTTTAAATAAGATGTTATTTATATTTGTAATGATACTAACTCTCTCTGTTCTTATTTTGTACGCATACGAGATTAATCCTTATTGTTTTGTAGGCAATTTTCCATGAGGCAAAAAACAAAAAAATTGGCCCAAAAAGGAGATGTGGCCAAAAAGTTTGGTCAAAAATGCAAATGAATGTGGTTGAGTGAATGATGAATTGAGGAATGTAAGGTTATAATAAGGTTAATGAATGTAATAATGTGAATGAATAATATAAGAGGTAAATGTATATGATCTAGGGTGATGTAGGATATAGGCTAATGTAGGATAATGTAGGATGATATATTCATGGATAGGGGTACTGCATATTTAAGTTTAAACTAGTTTATCAATCTTAGAAAAAATTCAAAATCCAAGGCATTAAGAATAGTTTAAACTTACAGTACTTTCCTTTTGCTTGATAGTTCATTGTCAATTCTTTTCTTCTATTGATGATGACCTTAGCTCATTTGTCAACACTTGACCTTATGCTAATGATGACGGTACTTTGACCTCAAAATGAATTTTGCTGAATGAATTTGCTAGATTGTAGATGCTTCTAGCTACTTCTCAGGACCCTTTGATGTTGATTTTAAGATGAATAATTAGGCCCCTTGAGAAATAACATATGACATTGATATTTTTCAGATTCCTTACTGATAAATATTGATTATGATGTCTCGGGTCCCTTCTACAATACAACTACTTCACATTAAACTAGTTGCATAGTTTGTTGGTTTATTATAAATCTTCCCCCTCGCTGATATTGAGACTTGTCCTCAAGTCTTTGAATTTTGAAGGATGATTTTGCAAAATTAAATTGAAAAATATAAAAGAGAATTCATATTGGCCAAACAAGTTGGTTCTATGATATGAATTCGAGTTTGTATTGTACCATTATCCTGGATTTTCACAACCAAAATCCTTTATTATTTTCTAACTTTTTTATTTTATTTTTTATTCTGGAAGTAGGAAAGGCATATCACTATGTTGTTCCAGTACTTCCATATTATTTTCTCTTGAGACTCTCTTAAGAAATTCTTCCTTATTGATAGGATTATTATAAACTTTGAGTCTATGGCCATTAACTAGAAATAAAATGGCAGCTTCATCAATTGTGTTGATATTGACTGCTCCATTGTCAAAGATTTCTTCTATCTCATATGGCCCAAGCCAATGAGTAGTAAAATTAGGCTTGAAATCTTTGTACTTGGAATCAAAAATAAGTTCCTAGTCTCCCTTATGAAAAAAATTGTTTTTGATAAATCTATCATGCCATTTGATTCTTTGGTGCCATACTAGTGATATATGCTCAACTACTTGTTCTCTGATCTCATATAGTTCATTCAGCTGCATAATTCTCTATTGTTGGGCTTCTAACAAGTCCAATCCAAATTTTGATGCAATTTTAAATGTATGAGTTTGAAATTCGATTCGTAACAAAACTTCTTTACCATATACCAGTTGATATGTCCTGATTCCAATATTATTTCTCCATGTAATTCTATATGCCCATAATGTATCTTTTAATTTTTTTGACCAATCTTTTCTATTCATTTGCACTATCTTTGTCATCATCTTTTCTAGAACCTTATCCACTTGTCCATTTGGTTGAGGATGATATGGATTAGACATTCTATGCTTGATTTTATACTTCTCCTTAAGATCTCGGACAAGTTTAGAAGTGAAATGTGATCCTTGGTCTGTAGCAATCTATATTGGAACTCCAAATCTTAGAAATATTTCTTCAAAGAGGAATGAAACCATTGTTTCTTCTATTTCTCATGCCACTACTTTTGCTTCTACCCATTTTGTAACATAGTATGTACACACTAAGATGTACTTCTTTCCATTTGAAGGTGGGTTAAAAGGTCCCACAAAGTCAAGAGCCCATTTTTCAAATGGTTCTATAAGTACTTGTGGTTTCAATTGCATCTCATATGATACTACAGGTCTTCGAGTTCTTTGACAACTATCACATCTTTTGACATAGGCATTTGAGTCCTTGAAAATTGTTGGTGAGTAGTAGCCAAGCTTGATCACCTTGTATGTTGTTCGTTTATCTGCAAAATGGCCACCACATGGTTCATCATGACATGCTTTTACAATATCAAGAATTTTATTTTCTATTACACATTTTATTATCAAAAGATCAAGATCAGTATAGAAGAGGTCACCATTCACCCAACTATACCTAGCACTCTCTCATTATTTTTCTTTTCTGCTTGCTAGTGAAATGAGATGGTAACATTTCATATGATAAATAATTAGCTACATCTACAAACCACGGGGTTTTAGCTTTTATAGAAAATAGATATTCATTAGGAAAGTTGTCTGAAAAAGTAATACGATCACTAGAAGAAAAAGGTCTTGACAGGAAATCTACGACTTGATTATCTATTCCTGGTCAATCTAGAACAGTGAGATTGAATTCTTTAGTTAGTAACATCCATCTAGTAATTTTTCAATTGGTAATTTTTTTTCATTAAATATTTAATGGCAAAATTATATGTATGAATAAACACTTGATATCATGTTTTATAATGCCTAAATTTATTGACTGCATGCACAACAACTAGCATTTCATTTTTAGTTACTGTATAGTCTGTCGGAGTTAGATTTTTGCTAATGAAATAAATGGCATCACTAAACTAATTTTCTTTTTTTCCCTAGAGACGCTCCTATAGATTTATCTGATGCATCAATAGATATATGGAATGGAAATATCCAATTTGGCCCTTTGAGAATGGGTTCTATAGACAATTTTTCTTTCAGTTTCTCAAATGTATTTTGACAATTTGTATTCCATTGAAACTCAATGTCTTTTGCAAGTAATTTGAACAAGGGTAAAGATATTTTGTTGAAGTTTTCAATGGATCTTCTGTAATCGCCTACATATCCCAAGAAACTTCTTAGTTCTTTCTATGTTGTTGGTGGAATTAATTTTACAATAAATTATATCTTTGTTGGGTCTACCTTTATTCCAGAAGAAGAAATCTGGTGTCCCAACACTATCCCATCAGTTAACATCATAAAATATTTCTCATTGCTAATGGATAAGTTTTTCTCTATGCATCTCTTTAGAATGTTTTCAAGGTTGTTTAAACAATCATCAAATGTACCTCCTTAGAAAGTAAAATCATCCATGTAGACTTCGACACATTAATGTATAATATCTACAAAGATAGCTAAAACTACTCTTTGAAATGTAGTAGGTGCATTAGATAATCCAAAAGGTAAAACATTGTAAGCATATGTGCCCCATGGATAAGTAAATGTAGTTTTATCCTGGTCCTCTAATTCTATCTTGATTTGATTATAACCACTAAATCCATCAAGAAAGGAAAATAACTTTTTCCCTGCCAATGAGTCTAGTACTTGATCAATGAATGATAGTGGGAAATGATCCTTAAGTGTTTCCTTATTCAGTTCCCTATAGTCTACACAAATTCTCCATTGTCCATTTTTCTTAGGAACCACAACTAAGGGAAAAACCCATTGACTATCTGAGATAGGGTAGATGAATCTTACCTATAATAGTTTTGTAGTTCTTCCTTCACTATCTCCTTCATCATTGGATTCATTCTTTTTTGTCGTTGTTTTACTTGTTTGATTGTTTCATCTATGTAAATGTTATGGATACATTTTTTTGGATGGATTCCCTGCATATCTATATAATCACAGGCAAAAGCTTTTGAATATTTCTGTAATAATGAAAAAACCCATTTTTCTTGTGATGATTGTAGATTATTACCAATATTTAGATTCTTTCCATGTTTGATTTCAACGGTTTTTCTTTGAGAATTGGTAATTGAGCTGATAGGAAAAGTGCTTTCAAATGAATTCTGCGATGATTGAACTGTACAATTTTCCTAAAAACATTGATTTAAAAGATGATTTGCAGCTTCATATTGCATTATTCATAGCTTCTTAGAAATATCAGGTTTTGAGATAAAAGGGTCTATTAAATCCTCATTTTCTTCTTCTTCTCTAAAAGTAAAGGCTTGATTAATTACTTAAAACAGGTTGAGTTTCTTCTTGTGGGTCATCAAGCCATGATAGTAAAGAAGGATATTGATCAGGAGGATAGAGTGTAATATGTTTCCTTTCATATCCATGTGCTAGGATCATGTTTCCTCATGTGCATCCAATGAAGGCATCTGTTGTGGCTAACCATGGTCTACCAAGAAGTAAAGGATGGCCTCCTAGATTTGTTTTTGTTTGCAAGATTAGAAAGTCTAAAGGGTACTCCCATGAATCCAAAGAAACAATGATGTCCTCAAGTATTCCTTCCATACAACTTTAGATCTATTTTCTAGTTCTAAAATTGTAGTAGTAGGTCGGATATTTGGAAATTTTAAATACTTCATAGCTTATGTTGTCATGACATTTATAGAAGCTCCTAGATCAATTAATTTTTTAGGAACTAAAAAATTATTTATTGAAATGGTAAACACAGTTATCCCAAGATCAATATACTTTTCAATTGTTGTTTTTGCATAAATGAGACTAGCTAATTTTCCAATGACTTGGATTGTGGGTGGCTCTCTTTTCTTTCTACCAATTTTCTTAATACATAATTCCTTTATTATTTTTGTATAGATTGGAATATCTTTGATAGCTAGCAACAAAGGAATTTTGACATGGTAGTTCTTTAATTCATCTAAGATATCAAATTCATGAAGAGAAATTGAAGTTTTTTGCTTTACTAACCTTTCTAGAAAAGGTGGTGTTTGAGTCATAATAGTTTTACTTTTCTGAATTTGATTCTTTGGATTAGATTTTTCAGATTGTTCTCCTATGATTGGTGGAGAATATTTTTGTAGAAGTTTTCTAGACCTCAAGTGGATGTCTTGAATAAGAAGAATAGAATATGTAGGTAATAACGTTGTTTTCTTCCATATTATATGCTAACCTTTCCACTCTATTAATTGGATTTACTACTAGTTGAGCTGGTAATTGAGTTGGTCTGGGTGGTGGTTGGTTAGATGGCAGCTGAAGCTGTTGTGGTTGATTTAGTAAGGGTGCAAGATTTTGTTGTGGAAATGGAATTGGTTGTTGACGGTATGGCTGCTGAGGGTAAGGTTGTTGATATGCTGTTGAGGATAAGCTTGATATGGATAGAATGGTTGAGATTGATGGGCATATCCTCTCCAACCTTGGTTTTGAATTTGAGGGAGCCAATTTTTCCATGGCATAGGAGTATTCCATGAATTTTTATACTAAAAATTTTGGGGAATTTGTTGACGAAACTATGAGATGTACCTGCAAAATGTGGTTGCCAAGCTCTTCTTGGGGTTGTATAGTAAAATCCATGAGCTTCTTCTAGTTGGCTTATTCACAACTCTTTTAATGTTGGAAAATCATCTGTGCAATTATTTTCTGTACAAAGCCCACAAAAATGTATATTATACAAAGGACGTTCTCTTAAATGATGCTTCTTCCTACATCTATGTTTCCAGGAAAACTAGTGTCCATTCAAATCTACTAGTCCCACTAAGATGGGTAGCTATCTTAGAAACAAACAATTCAAAGTAACTTGTGCTTTATTTTATGGGAGATAGATGAGAGAGAAGCAGGGAGCACCAACCTTAGTATTTTTCTTAGCTCCTTGCTTGTTTCCTCTCTCCTTTGATAGAGATTTTGCCACTCCTTTCTCACTTGTCCCGCTTCAAAGAACACCTGTAGAGGCAAAGCGGCAAAATACCATCAAAGCATAGAGATCTATAACCATAAAAAATGTAGAATCAGATGTACATTAACCATACAAATGCATACACAAATACAATATTCATAAATATACAAGTATATGGAGGAAAACTCAAATAACTTTATTGATAGAAGTAGTAGAAGAGAGGATTACAACCCAGCTGTCTGATCCAGCACCATTCTCCCAGTATGAAAGTTATCTTCATCTCATGAAAGGCTAGATCACCCAAAAATACAATGTTTCACTAAGAAACCAACAACACTTCCTTACAAAATACAAAATTCTAGCCTCTGGATCTCTAGGATGGGGGATCCATATATATATATATTTGCAGGGGGTGAGTCAGCTTCTGGTATTTTGATTAGTGTCATTTCACTGATAGTTCTTGGTTCCACTTGGATATTTCATGATCTCTTACTCATCCCTGGGTGAATTCAGAGAGGCAAGTGTCATATGAGCAGTTTCTAGAAGATTCTCTGAGTTTCCACCTAGCAAATTGCCTCTGCCATTTTTCCACTCTCACTCATCACACCCTACAGAAGTGATTTTCAGTATACATCGCACCCCTTGTGTGTAACAGGTGAGATGCATCACATCCTCAGCATGGAGCAGTCTGTATGGTCCAGCTTTGACCAGTTCTGAGTAGTTTTTGAGGGAGAACTTCTAGAAAATGATGTAATTAGTTGACCTTAATCCTTTAGGATATGAAACAATGCTTTTAGGGGTTTAAGATCACTTGGTTTATCGACATATGTGATTGGGGTTGTAGTGCCCAAATATGTCTATAACAGTTGCCCCCTAAGCATGAGGTCGTAAATCTTCTGATGTCGGGTGAAATGCTTTATCATGAGGATCCGAGGTTTTTCGAACTGGAAGGTGACATGTAATAAGATACAATACAATAAATTATGTTCATAATATTTTCATGATTTAGTTGAGGCAGGAATTCCCATGCTCAGCTTTATAAATTCATTTTCATGTACGTAGGACAGACAACCATCTGTGTGGTAGTCTAATGATTCTGGTAGAGCCATCATCCCTTAGTTCGGATGATTATCTGTGCAACTATGGAGTACATTTGATGTCTTTATTTTCCTGAATATATTGCAGCCTGAATGGATGAAACTAGATCCAGGGTCTTCAAACTCGTTCAATCTTTACTCGATGTACAAGTTGATCCATGTGAAAACATGTTCTGATGTCAAACATGAAAAGACATCACCTGATTACCAGCCAATGATGTAAGCTATTAACAGGCGCGAGAGGAATCACCGATAATGATAATGATCATCAAGGTACTGCAGCACAATTCACGTGATGTGAATACATGAGTCGATGTCGAACACCACACAAAATCTTTCGGTCGAAGGCCATTGATGTAAACCTGTCACTGGAAGTGAGAAACTTGCCATTGAGGCATGCAAGCTTCAAAGTACTAAAAGGGTTGTTCCTAAGTCAACTTCTTGGATAATGAGCTGATGTCGACAAGAAGTGACCTGTCGTAGGAGGGCCTTAATGAATCCCACATCTACAACACGGAACGGAGAAAATGATTTTGTGGAGGTGAAAATGATCTGATGATACAAGGTTCAGGTTGGTGGTCATGAAAGAATGGAGCGTGAAGGTATTGTAGTGGATGAGGCGTTAGCTGGGTTGGTGAATTCTCTAAGCGACTTCTCTTGAACATATCGGTGACACTGAAATGGATTGGTAGCATAAACCCCAAAATGGATGGTACGGAGGACCAATGGTGATATGACCTGTGAACAGAATAACCCAACCCGACTCAATCATGGCGATGGAGTGAAAGTGTCATGTTCAAGAGCGACCTGCTACCAATGAAGTTCTTCAAGTTTTCTTCCCTTTTTCCCCAGTCGTTGCTGACCAGTACCTCTTTATTTTTGTCAAGCTTAAGGAGGATAACATATGCTTGTTCTATAATTTTCCCTTCAGGCAAACCTGTTTTTATGTTTTAGCGAGCCTAGCAACAACGAAACTTACTCTTGTCCATATGGAAAAGTTTGTCGTTGTTGTTTTAAAGATTTTAATGACAAAGATAACTTGTTCCTTTTCATGTTTAGAGAGTTTGAAAAGAGATGGAAAGGAAACTCTAGTAGTCCTTTTTTGTGTTATAATCCCTTAAGTCCAAAAAAGTATAAAATAATATGAAAGGGATGACTTCTCGATAGTTTTAGCGAGCCGAACAAGACAAGTGCTCAATTTTTTTTGTAATGATCCCTCAGGTCCAAAAAGATTAAAATATAGAGGAGGGATGGTGCTTCCCTTTACTTTAACGAGTTGGAAAGGCCAGTAGCTCGACAGTCTTTTCATATTTTACGAGTCTAAAAAGAGCTTAAAAGAGACTCGTATTTGAGGAATGAGTGATGTTTTCAGGTAGCAACTGGTTCGAGGTCAGTTTGGAAATTTTCAAGTACAGCAGTGTAAAGAAGGTGGCTAATAGAATCACTCATCGTAGCTGTTCCCCAAAAGGGTAAACAATCAAGTGGAGGTGTATGATTGGCTAAAAGAGTGGAGGTGATGGTAAGAACATGACCAAGGCTCAAAAGGTTGATAGTAATGTGATCACAAAGGTTATTTACCGAGAGTGGATTCATTTTTCAATGAGCTTGAATCTTTGGAAACTATGGTCAGTGGTAGGTTTATCTTTTAACGAGCTTGAACTTTGCAAAAAAATTTCTTGTTCAAATCATCTTTAAGGACTTCTTTCATTAGTAGGTTCATTTTTTAGTGAGATTGCCCCATGCGAAACTTTGCTCAGCGCCTTTTTGTATGCAAGCTAGAAATGACCAACTACAAAAATAACTATACTAGGGGTTAATCAACTACTGAGGTTAGGTAGGATAGTTTCATACAAAACATTTCCTTTGCTTTGTCGGTGCTGTCAACAAAGGTGAATGGTGGATCAAACCAATCACCTAACCTAACTAGTTGAAGTTACTAAAATACTACGAGGTTAGAGTTACACTGGTCGCTTTTCACTTGCGTAAAAAAGGTTTGTATGCCCTCAGGTATAAAGAAAAGTAGAGTTTCCAAGTTACCATATGGAATTCCTTGCATTAAAGCAAGATTGTTTCATTCGCATAGTATACAAAACACTTCCCCGACTCTGTTCATCGAAATAAAAAAAGTTGAATGGTGTGGGTGCACTTGCAATCACATAACCTTCGATGAGGAAATCCTACTCTAGATTGATCCCATATCCTAAACAGACGGGTGTGTTAGACTGCTCATATATCTTATAAGGAAATCTATCTTTTATCTGGGTTCGCCTGCCGAAGCAGACCAGGGTGCATGCCCTTTGGTTTTGTCACATTCACCGAAGCACTCGCGGTCGTTAGGTGGATAGACTAGGGGTTGATGAGACATTCCTTGTGCAAAGAGACCATTCAGGGATGGCATTTGACTAGTAGCCATGTTTGAACCAGGGAATGAAAGTTGGTCAACAAGTTGTACCATTTTGCCTTCATATGGGAAACACATCGCCCGAAAGAGTGAGGAAACAATAGCTCCCATGCTGTAAATGTAGTCATGCCCAAGGAGTAGCTTGTAATCTAATGGCCCTTGGACTGCCATCATGTTCAAATGAATGGTTTTCCTTCTCAAAGTTATAGGCAAATTTGGAAGGATCCCTAACGATGGACTCGTTCCTTTATTGAAGCCTAACAAATTTCAAATCTTAGGCAGAATCGATGGCGAACCAAGTGCTTTCCAAGCAGTTGAGGAAAGGATACTAATAGAAGCACCTTCATCTATGATAGTGCCAACCATGATCATTCTGTAAGCTTGTACTATGATTTGTAATGGTACATTAGATGGTAGGCGAGGTTCCGCTAGTAGATTCCAATCAAAGGAAACAACTAGATTACTTGGAGGAGGGACTGAATAAATGACCCAATGAATCTCTTCAAATGGGGAACTTCCCTCTTGTGGTAAAGGAACAATTAGATTGCCCCCATGTTCATCAGACTATGTGTTAACAAAAAGAATTTTAACGGTGTCGTTCTCATTCTATTTGGAGACTATATCATTTGAAGTTGGACCTTCTGAAGACAAGACTGGGTCGAGTGCCATCTCAACTTGTTGACTTTGGTCTGGTGTGGACTCAGAGGGTTTATATTCAATGATAGATGCTTCGACTAACAACAAAGGTATGTCAGCCGTATTTTCAACAAGTGATGGACTTGGCAAGAGTTTCTTGTATCCAGATGGAAGTCACTGCGGTGAAGTAGGACTGTTATCCAAGACTCTCTTAGCTTCATCCATAAAAGGACAATGGTGGAGGGCATGATTGCCTTCACACAACCTACAAGGAAATTTAGATATTCTTTTTTTCCCATTGACTTCATTTTCACTAGTTGATGGTGTACTCTCAACATGATCGACAGAGATTGAAGACACCGGATTGTGCAAGTGGGGAGACTAGTCTCTCAAGATTTGCGGGATGCAAGGACAATCTCGATGATAGTGGTCTCCTTTGCAAATGACACATGGAGATTTGGGTTTGGATGGTGCAGTATGTGGATTTTTGCCAGACGATGCATGGTTTCCCCCTTGCGCAGCTGGCTTCTTCTTCTTCTTCTCCTTCCCTTTCTTCTTCTTCTCAGCTATTTGGTTTTTTGTGTCACTAGTTTCACCAAGTGAAGAGGAAGAAGGAGAGGGAGAAACAAAAAAAGTGGAAGGTGGGGGAGAAACTCTAGTATCATCTGGTTGTTGATTTGATTGTTGAGGAATTATGGTGTTTCGAACGACAGAGGTCGAGAATAGCCACACTGCCAGGCCAATTGTGAGTCCTGGAAGGGACAATGTAGCCATGTATGGAGCATCAATATCTCCCCAAAAAGAGAAAGGACTAGGATTCCCCCCAAGGGGAAATCCTTGATTGGTGGACTCCATTATCTCAACCTAAGACCGATGAGGGAACAGTTATTTTATTCCAAATTAAATAAATTTTATGACACTTTGACACAACTTGCTTTTTCAATTTCTAAGAGTCAAGAAAAAGCTAAAGATGACTCTAGTCACCTTCAATTTTTAATGAGTCTGAAGTGACAAGTGCTCAGATGGACCTTTCCTTTTAAGGAGTCAAAAAGGAACGAAAGTGACTACTCTAGAAATCTAGATAGAGGGATTACCAAACCAATCACAAAACTACAATATACATCTCAGTGGTAAATTATAGAGAAATTACCAAGGACTTTACGTACGGTAGTCAATCTTCCTGAATGTTGTGTTCAGTGCATTGTGATTGATAAGGCAGCAGACACGACTTCCTAAGGATAAAGGATATCAGCCTATTGTGGTCTCCCAATATATACTCAACGGTATGTGGGAGCACAAGTCCGTACTGGCACTTGTCGTATCAAAGAAGAGGAATCAACCAACCTACGATGAAAATGATAGTTACCAGGCTTTACAACGTTGGAATATGTCTCTAGCCTAGACTTCTAGAAGTTGTGTGTTAGGTTCCAAAGCGTTTTTATGTTTATTGAGGTTTATTATATAGTTGATCTTTCTTAAGAATTTTTCCTTTCACTGTTCACCATGTGATGTAGATGTACAATTCCTAAATATGCAATCTAAAATGATAAACAGTCGTTTATTTTCTTTTAGCAATGAAAATCCTAGCTACTAAGGAAAGAAAAGTACGATTCTTTCAACAGAGAGTAGAGAGCACACACTAGATGCACTTTTCCTAAATCAATTTCTGCATGTAGTCTAAATGCAAATGCACATGCATGTATTTTTTTTTCCATTTCCTTAATGTGAGAATGACAAAAAGAAAACTAAGAACAGATCTGAACTACTTTTCCTCAAAGCGACACTTTAGCAATTTCTTTTCAAAAATGAAAGGAATACTAAGATGGCACTTTCACTTTCAAATGTAAAATTGTTTTCGACACTTCAATTAATTGACAATTCAAATCAAATACAATGACAAAAGTACAATCGGATATCTAAAAGAGGAAGACTTTACGACAGTCTTTTTCTTGACTGAAAATGACAGTTGTGACACTTTCGAATCAAAAGATGACAGTTCGATATAACTTAATAAAGCTTTCATTTCTTAAATTATTTTGTGAATTCCGGTTTATGATTTGATTCAATGGTAATATTTTTTGAGTAGAACTGTGAGGAAGAAAAGTCAAGACCTCCTAAGTTAGGAGCCTCTTCTCTTGCTTTCTGAACATCAAAAATTGTTGCTCTTTAGTTTCTCTTCTTCAGGACAGTACTATGGGGAAGGAAAATTAGGACCTCCTAAGTTAAGAGTCTCTTCCTTCACTTACTACATATTAATCAGAGACTTTTTAATTTATTTAAACTTAGGACTTATTTGTAATATGAATTTCCCTTAACCTTTGAGCCTTGCCTTTCGAAATTGACTTCACCTAAAATCCATATACTTTGGACATGCTTCCAAGTCTACAAACCCGGATTGACAAGTGAAACACCTACGTTAGTTTATGTAGTAAATTGACTTGACATTTTCAAGACCGTTTGTAAGGGAAGCACATTCAAATTTAATTAAAATAGGAAGCTTTAAACAAAAACGAAAATAAAAATATGTAGTTAGGATTTTTCCATTATGATTCTATATGACTAGAAAAAGAGACGAAAAGGGTTGATACACAGAAAAAGACCCCCCAACTACTAAACCATTGGTGGAAGAAAGACTACCCCCATTTGAATTAACTAGACCAATTGTTGGAAAACCAACCTTGGAAGAGTTAGAGGAAAAACAACGTTCATGACAAAGGTTAACACTTGTTTAAAGACAAACTTTGTTAGCTTATGAAGTGAAGAGAAAACAAAAACAAATAGGAACATCTTCCATGGGAACAAAAAGAGAGAGAAGAAAACCAATTGATCAACCTATTCTTGAACAGTTAGATCAACTTGTCCTTGAACAACTAGATCAACCTATTTCTGAACAAACAAAACAAGTTGAAAATACAAAATCTCAATTTGTTACTAAATCCTTTGAAATTACTGAAAAAGATATGGCAGAAGAAGGGAAAGGATCTAACATTCCAATACTCACTCCAGAACAAAGGGTACAATATGAAAAACAACAAAAAGAATGGCAAAGAAAAATGGAGGAAGATACAAGAAGAAAAGGAGAAAGGAAAAGAGAAGAAGATGCCAAAAGAGAATATGATCATAAGAGAAGACAATATGCAGAAATAGAAAATGATGAAGAAGCTGCTTTTGGATTCCCAATTTTACATACTAGAGCAATTCTTGGAGAAGAGGTAAAAATGAAAAATATTCTACCTTTGGTTTTACCAAATTTCTATGGAATCTCTTCTAAAGATCCAGATTCATTCATGTTTGAATTCGATATCTCATGTCGTAGTTATGGTTATAATGATGATACACATAAGATTTGTCTTTTTCCTGCTACTCTTAAAGTAGCTGCACTAAAATGGTTTATGGCATTAGGAGAACACACTTTTACTTCTTGGCAAGACATCATGACTTTTTTTCTTAAGAAGTATCAACCCTATTGTAGGCCTAGAGATTCAAAGGAAGATATTTTTAGGATGTCTCAACAAGAAGATGAGATTTTAGAAGAATGTTTAGAACGATTTCTTTACAACTTACAAAAATCCAAACAACATTCTTTAAATCTTAATACCATTCGAACAATTTTTCTCAAAGGAATATGAGATGACTATCTTGATATTCTCAATGTGATGGTTAAAGAAGATATTTCATATTAACCATTCGATGAAATTGTTGAATTATGTCAGAATTATTCTAGAGGTAGAGCCAAAATAGGAAAAAGAGATATAACTTCAAGAGATTCTAAATCAGCAATAGGAGGAGTAACAAGAGAAAAAATAGGGAGTTTGTTAGAAAATTTTAAAACTAATATTTTGAGCACCTTAGGAACATAGGTTGATGTATTGAAGGAAAATAAGAAACAAGAAGAAGAACAAATAATATCAATATTTTGTCCTAAATTGTTATAGACATATTTGGGCACTGCAATCCCAATCACATATGTCAATAAACCAAGGGCTCTTAAACCACTAAAAGTGTTGTTTCATACCCTAAAGGATCATGGTCAACTGATTACATCATTTCCCAGAAGTTCTCCTTGAACAACTACTCAGAACTGGTCAAAACCAGACCATACAGACTGCCCCATTCTTAGGGTGCGATGCATCTCAGCTGTTACACACAAAGGGTGCAATGCATACTAAAAAACCCTTCTGTAGGGTGTGATGAGCGAGAGAAAACAAATGGCAGAGGTATTTTGCTAAGTGGAAACTCAGAGAGTCTTCTAAAAACTGCTCATATGACACTTGCCTCTCTGAATTCGTCGAGGGATGAGTAAGAGATCATGAAATCTCCAAGTGGAACCAAGAACTATTAGTAAAATGACACTAATCAAAATCCCAGAAGCTAACTCACCCCCTTGCAAATATCTATATATGGATACCTCATCTTAGAGATCTAAAGGCTGCAATTTGTATTTGTAAGGAAGTGTTGTTGGTTTCTTAGTGAAACATTGTATTTTTGGGTGATCTAGCTTTTCATGAGGTGAAGATGTCTTTCATGCTAGGAGGATGGCGCTAGATCAGACAACGGGGTTGTAATCCTCTCTTCTACTACTTCTATCAATAAAGTTATTTGATTTTTCCTCCATATACTTGTATATTTCTGAATCTTGTATTTGTGTATGCATTTGTATGGTTAATGTGCATCTGATTCTACATTGTTTATGGTTATATATCTCTATGCTTTGATGGTATTTTGCTGCTTTTCCTCTACAAGTGTTCTTTGAAGCAGGACAAGTGAGAAAGGAGTGGTGAAAGCTCTATCAAAGGAGAGAGGAAACAAGCAAGGAGCCAACCAAAAGACTGAGGTTAGTGATCCCTGCTTCTCTCTCATCTATCTCCCATAAAGGAAAACACAGGTTACTTTGAATTGTTTGTTTCTAAGATAGCTACCCATCTTAGTGGGACTAGCAGATCTGAATAGACACTAGTTTTCCCATAAACAAAATGGTGACTCCACTGGGGAGCGAATAGTTTGTTTGTTTGTTACTATCGTTTGCTTTATAAACTACAAACAGAGCTTGAAGTTAAGCCAACTAGCCTTCGAACTTCTTTTTCTATGCAACTGTAAAGTAGATCAACGCTACTTCAATTAATCTTCGGGTTGGTTTATGAACTGAAAACCTGACTTACAAACATCCTAAGTGCAGTGGTGGTAGTTCTATAACCTCATTAGATCATACCTCTATACTTTGTGTTTACTGTCTATTATAAGCTCCGCATAAATCCCTGAACTTAGCTGCAAACTATGGGTGAAAACCAAGCTCAGTCTCATCCCTGGACCATCACACTATCTCTCATTGGCAGTCTGGATGCATCACACCTCACGTGTGCTACAGGTGAGATGCATCCCTATTTCCCTTAAGGACAGGTGCGATGATTGAATGAGACCATTTCTCTCTCCATATTTTGGTTTTTAGCTCTATTCAGTAGTTTTGCTGTCTATGATCAGTATATCACTATTGAAACCTACTTCCTTTACATTATTCAGCCTCCATTGATAAGGAATTATGAATGTTTTTTATGTATTTTTCATCATTTACAGTCCTCCTTTGCAAAAAGTATCTTAATCGAACTGTCATTTTTTGATTCGAAAATGTCGCAACTGTCATTTTCAGTCAAGAAAAAGAGTGTTGTAAAGTCTTCCTCTTTTAGATGTTCGATTTTACTTTTTCCATTGTATTTGATTTGAATTGTCAATTATTTGAAGTGTCGAAAATAGTTTTCCATTCGAAAGTGAAAGTGTCATATTAGTATTCCTTTCATTTTTGAAAAGAAATTGCTAAAGTGTCGCTTTGAGGAAAAGTAGTTCAGATCTGTTCTTAGTTTTCTTTTTGTCATTCTCACATTAAGGAAATGGAAAAACAAATACATGCATGTGCATTTGCATTTAGACAGAACAACTACATATAACTTAATAAAGCATTCATATAACTTAAACAGCTACATATAACTCAATAAAGCATTCATAGCATGAACCACAAATAAAACAGTAGAAATAATTCTTCAAATTATCTCAAAGTTTTCCAATAATCTTAATACAAAATTACACTCCTTTGAATGGTCCATAAACTTTGTTTAAATAAGAAAATCATAAACAAACCTTTCTATAATGGCTCTAACAACCTTATCAATCCTAATCCATCCACACAAGTTGAACTCATCAAGTATGGTTCACAAAATCATGAAAATTCCCACAAAATAATAAATCTTCTCCTTTTTACTAGGAATTCCTAAATGATAGGTCAAGTTTGACCAGCATTGATTGAGCCTCTTTTTGCTCAGTTTGACTGAACTAAGAGGTGTTTCTTCATCAGTGGTTACCAAGATTTCTAAATGTGTGCTTATATCTGGGCCAGGTGTCCTATAGATATGACTTCCATGAAGCTATTACGATAATTTTTAATACAGGTCAAATTTACTCTTAAAACCCAATTTTTACAAAAAATTCCAAAAATTGAAAAAGTTAATTTAGTTTCCTTAATATGAAAAATAGGACTAAAATTAGGAATATATAGGTGAAATAGGATGGAATATGGTGGTAAATAAATGGATTTAGGATAGGAAAAGATGACCAAAATTGAGGACCAGTGCTTGGCACAATACTTTTTTAAGATGTTCAAAGGCCTTAGTTTCTTTAGGAGCTCAACAAAATGCATATTTCTTTAGCAATGTTGTTAGAGGTGCTACTAATTTCCCACAATTCTTAACAAACCTGAGATAATACCTTTTCAACTTGAGAAATCCTCGAAGATTCTTCATGGTTGTGGGGATTTCCCATTCCTTAATGGCTTTAATTTTATTAGAGTCTACCTTAACACCCTCATGAGGTACAATATGACCCAGATATTCCATTTCATGTACTCCAAAGAAATATTTGGAGGTTTTTACCTATAATTGTTTCTCCTCTAATTGTTTGAGCACACTGTCAACATGTTGAACATGATCCTTCCAAGACTTGTTATATATTAGTATATCATCAAAAAATACTAACACAAACTTTATAAAGAAGCATTTGAAAATGGAATTCATCAAACCTGCAAATGTAGAAGGTGCATTCATAAGGCCAAAAGGCATGAACAAAAATTCATAATGACTCTCATGAGTTCTAAATGTTGTTTTTGAAATGTCTTTAGTCTTCATTATAATTTTTTGATATCCTGAACGAAGATCCAACTTACTAAAGTAAATTTCTCCATCTAATTCATTCAACAATTCCTCACATGGATGGGAAATTTATCCTTAACAGTGAGCTTGTTGAGCTCTCTATAATCTGGAAACATGTGCCATGGTTCATCCTTGTAATGCACCAATACTATTGGAGCAAA
This sequence comes from Pinus taeda, assembly GCA_000404065.3. Lineage (NCBI taxonomy): Eukaryota > Viridiplantae > Streptophyta > Pinopsida > Pinales > Pinaceae > Pinus > Pinus taeda. The sequence continues at coordinate 65,601 of APFE030430924.1, forward strand.
GAAAAAACTTTGTCTAGGTTGAATTATACCGACCTTTAGCATTTTTGCGACCATACGTTCAATTTCACTCTTTTGCATGGGATATCTGTAAGGCTCGATGTTTCAAGGAACACTTCCTGGAATCAAATTAATAGTATGATCATAATCTTGAATAGGTGGGAGGCCTTTGGGAATCTCAAATACCTGGAATGATTGTCCAAGACTTTTTGGATATTTACAGAAATAGAGGATTTCGATGTTTAAATCTCTAGTGAGCATAATTTTGTAATTACGCCACATTTTTACTTCTTCAGAAACATTGTCATGCCATTATATCTTATTATCTTTCCTAGTTTCCCTGCTATACCCCTTAATTCCACTTCCTTTCTTTCCAAAAAACATTCAAGAAAAGTTCTTGAAAATTGATCGTTGTCGTACCCAAAGATTGTAACCATTAGATTTATATTACAACATCAACACCACCCATTAGAATGGAAAGAATTGGACTATTAAATATATATTCCCCCATGGTTAGTGTCATATTATTTCACTTTCTAGAGAAATTTATAGTTGCTCCATTTGCAACCATCACTTGATACTTTGGTGCTAGTTATAGGAAGCAATTTGATTCCTTGGTTGTCTTACAATGAATAAAATTATGGGTACTGCCTAAATCAATGAACATTATTACATTTTTCTTCTTGATATTTTCTTCTACCTTGAGAGTTTGAGAAGTGGTAATTCCTCAAAATCCATTACAATATATGGTTGGATTCATTTCTTCTTTCTCTAGGGTTGGTTCCTATCATATATCCTCTTCTTTTGATGTTTCTTGTTCCTTTTATTCCTCCTCTTCACAATATATGTAAAATAATTTCCTCTTAGGACACTTATGACCTTTATTGTATTTTCTATCACAACTGTGACAAAGCCCTTTTACTCATTTTTCTTCAAATTATTGTGGTGTCAACCTTGTAGGTTGTTGAAGGCTAGAAGAAACAACACTTCCATGTTTATAGTTGTGAGTGATAGACTTCCTTGTTTCCATAATTTTTCTTTCAAATTTTCTTGCCACCTTGAACGCCTTATCTAATGAATCATGTTCTCGGATGTTATCCTTTAAAGTCCCTATGAAGACATCAATCCTATGTTCCTATGGAATATCATTTACCCTTATATTCAAATTTTGGAAGTCCTCAATGTGCTCTACCACTAAACGCTTTTGTTTGATATTTATCAATTGGCTAAAGAAGGTGTTTCTCTTTGTATCCTCATAATGTGATATCATTTCCTCTGTAACAATTGAAGAAGTGACCAGTGGTTTATGAGTACAAAGCCATTGATACCATACAAACTGACTGGGTTCTAACTATAAAGTTGCAACGCATACCTTTTGTGTTTGTTGCACATTACGAATATCAAAATATTGCTCCATCTATAGTATCCATGTTACCAGATCCTTGCCATCAAAGTTCCTCATATCGATATTTGGAATATGGTGTGTATTCTATCCTATTTTAGAGTCTATGAAATGATCATTAACATTTCTTTTATTCTTATCATGAATTTCATCTAATATCTTTTCTCCATTAGGAAGCATTTATTGTATCAACTTTGTCAAAACTTCTTTCAAACCTTCCATGTATGTTTTTAAACCATCCTTCAAACCTTCCATGTCTGATTTTAAACCTTTCTTCAAACCATTCATCTTAGCTTCCATATCATTTTTGGTTACTCTTTATGAGAGTGAAATTTGTTGCACTTGGTCTTATAATTTTGATATATCATGTTGCATTTCTTCCTCCTCTTCATGAGCAAAGTAGAGATTTTTGGTTTCTTTCTAGGTGTTTCCATTTTCTTATTTTGAGTCATTTTGGAATCAAACAATCGTGTTGCCTTTCTTCCTCTTATCCATGTGCCAAAGTAGAGATTTTTGGTTTCTTTATAGGTGTTTCCATTTTCTTATTTTGAGTCATTTTGGAATCAAACAATGATATTTATTCTTCACTATGCCCCTCAAATCACTTCAAACTAATTTTTCAAACAAAACTTATGCAAATTTAAAACAAATACACATTGTTTTCTTACATTGTAGGAGATCGATATTGAATATGTTGTATCTCTATAAATTAATTTCTCCAAGGTCTAAAATTTGGTCTTGTGGTATCCCTTTGAGTCTTGTTTCCAATTCCACAATTTAGACCAAATTTGGATTCTTCAAGAGAAAGTTATGTCCCATCTCCCACGATGACTTGATTATGGACTAGTTCAGTAGAGCTAACTTGTACGAAGCACCATGTGTCACTATTTCGATCATCAGCCCCAAAAACAATATAAAAGATACTACAATTTGTAAAGTTTCAACCACTTTTTATGAAATTCAAATTTGATTCCCAAAGAGGACAATAAGATGAGTTTTCCAAGGTCACCTATTTCAGGAAAAATTATGGAGCGTGGAAAACCCAACTTCGTTGGACCGTATCTTCAGAAATATAACGAAACAAGATCTAAAAATTTTACACGAAGTTCATCAGGATTTTGTCTCCTCATGGTAAAAATTTCCACTTCTAAATCTTTGTCGAAATTTTTTTATAGAAAAAACTCCACGATGACTTTTTTGCAGTAGTGAAACCCTAGAATCCAAAGCTCTGATACCAAATGTTATGCAACCAGCTCACAAAATAGACGAAAAGATAGATCAACAACTTAAAAAATATCCTCTTCAAGAGGGAAACCTCCTTTCAATTACATAAATGAATAATTCTTGGATGATACAAATGAAAATACTTTGTGTCTATATATAGGAGTCTAAGGGGTCACAATATAATTAGAGCCTACATAATAATAATAATAATGTAAGGGAAAAACAATAACAATAGTGGGCTTTTATTGGGCACAATAATAACAATATGGAGACTACACGGGCGCAAAAATAATAATAAGGGGGCTACACTAACAATAACAATAAGGGGCTACACTAGTAGTATAGGGACCTAACATTCAACAAGCTAAAAGGGGATTGGTGGAGAAGCACTACTACATATAGGGGGGGTTTAAGACAATATTTAAGAAATATTTCATGTCAATTGTCTTAACTTGAGACAAAAATAAACTTTTGTATCATCTTAAATATTATCTTAAGTGTGTGTCTCAAATTATTGTCTTAAAAAATTATCTCTATAAAGACAATATATAACACATACTAATATTGTCTCTATAAAGGCACACAAGAATTATTGTCTCTTAAGTAACAATTTCATTTGTCTCTCTAGAGACAATGTGAAAAAATATATAATAATAAAAAAACAAAATCATTTAAATTTCTCTTAAGGTGGTTTCAACATTCAAAGTTCCTAAATAGTGATATTAATTACCATAATATTTGTTCTTTATGCAAAAGAAAAAAGAACAAATTCCATTTTTTTAAGGATAATAGAAATGTCATTTTAAATATCAATGAAAAACAATTTCCAAAACTTAACAATTGTTGAAAGCAATATTGAAAATAATAAGGCAACACACTTATATTTTTTGAAAATACATTCATATCATTGAATTTGAACATGCAATATCCTTAGTGAAACTTCATTTTGTGACATATTATGAGGCAAAAGAAAAATGTTCACGATTTCTCCACCTACAAGAGAGTTGACTCTCTAACATATAAATCCAAAAGCTTGAATCACATTAATTTGTGGAAAATTAAATTCATATCCAGAGGTTAGCTCCAAAATTTCAATACCCTTGTATAATTGGAATTAGCTTCCTTGATAACAAAAAATGAAAGAATGTATATGCATTTGAATCTACAATTGATTGGAAATCTTGTCTTGTTGAAGGTTTTACAAAAGATCGAAAATTGACACGGGTGCTCGCAACATGATATAGGTCAATTCTCAATCTATTGGAGACCTACAAAGTTGTCTCCTCCATTACTGGCTTTCACAATTTGGCAGTTGTTGATGCAGTGTTTATTTAACATTCTCAAGTCTATGTAAACCTACTCATCACCATAAAATGCACCTAGTTGTTGTTGATAATGAGACCTTGTACACGTTGAGTGTGGTAAAAGAATCTCCATGTTTGTAAATTCCAATAAACTTATCATCGAGTATTCACACCTATTCCCAACAAAACTGGAGGAGTTAGAAATATTACAGGGAATTTTTGGGCTCTCGAGTTAATGAAGTTGCAGAAATGGGTTATGCTCGAGTTGGCTCCATCTCATGTTTGAAACTCAATAATTTTTGCAATTGGTGTTCAAATTGGTGGTGATCTAGTTGTTGAGGAAGCTTCATATCTAGTGAATGTAATTCAGGTAATGAACTATTCTGATTAACCTCATAGAAGTTTAAGTTGTAGAGAAGTCCCTATCACTACTTTTTTCTGGGTAGTTAATCATTTCTTGGAGGCACAACAAACCACATATCATTCTTCATGTTAAGAATAAAATAAGAAAATCATGTAAGGCATGTGTTATACCATTTCTCAACCATTTTCAAGAGAGATATTTATTGAAATAAAATAAATGATGTAGTGCGTAACTGAAATAAAAATGTGTGCACTCTTAATGGTAGAATAAAAATGTACTCTGAAATGTTTCTAAACATTAAAAAAAAACCTTCTCCCAGTAAGTCTCAAAAAAATCCATATTCCATCCAAAACCAAAGCAAATATATTGTTTAAATACACATCGTTTTGCTTAAAAATACACACCTGATATTTACTTTCATCTCAGTCCCCACTTTGTTAATTGGGAAAAATAAAATGAAGAGAAGCGGTGTCAAGAAATCATTATTTTGGTTAAAAATAGACATCTAATTCTTACCTACATCTCACATTCCCCACTTTGTTAATCAGGTAAAACAAAATGAAGAGAAACAATGCCAGGATGTCAATATTATTAAGCTTGCCCAAGTTCTACCACATTACTAACATGGATTATACAAAATAAAGGTAGAAAACATGTCACAATTGCCATATTCATGTTCTCCACATAAGATATGATTGCCTGCAAGGTTAATGAGAATATTTCCTGCTTATTCTCATCTCCATATCTGTGAGAAATCCAAACACACATAATGTTTTGATTTAAACAATATTAATTGGCCACAATCAAGACTAAAGATTCCAATAACAAACCAAGAATAGATTGGTGTTGTCTTAGTGGGTCCTGACCTAGGTTCAGAGTTAAGTTTGACAAATAAATCCCTACACTACTAGCCCTTTCAGCATCAATCCATGGAGCACAAATTGAAGTCTCACTTGACGCAATATGGGAGGGTGATGTAACCTAGTCTCCCCACCTAGAGATAGTTATGATGTCGTTTTATGCCCTAAAATCGACTTTGCGCAGATCGATATGCCCTTAAGGATTATCGATATAACTTCCTCTTATCACACCCTAGACCTTCGTGAAGGTCTACAACAATCTTTCATGGACCTTAAATAGGCAAATCGACCACTTACGCACCTCTATAATCACTCCTAAGTCTTTTATTACCCAAATCAGCTTAAGTGTTTGATATCTTTATCATGCATTAAGATATTCTTCGTGTAAACATATATTATTACTTGTGTTCATATAACAATGTAAACCATGCAGAATCTCACATCAATATAGTATTAAATCATAAACCCAATATTCATCATAGCATAAATGCATTCATTCAGAATAGAAGTAAATGGATAAAACCCAAATATTTCTAGAATAGTCTCTTTATTGATACTTCAGATTTGCTTACAGAGTCAAGGCTACCCTACGCACTCATCTGCAGGGGTCTGCGCACATAGCTGCAAACTCTACTTCAGGCCTCTACGCACACAATTGCAGATCCTCTCTTCTACTCTAAGACTCTTCACTCTTCACTTCTAATGACCTATTATATTAATCCTGCACTCGTTACTTTACTTAGACTCTCTAAGACTCTCCATTTTATACAATCACATGGTCCACGGACCATGGGTAGCTCTATACAAGCTGAGACAACTTACATGATAGAAGGGAAAATACGTTTATGACACTTATTATCTATGCGTTTCGCGACCATAACTTACAGAGAATTTACACTTTACATCACAAAAACTTGGGCTTCCTACCCCAAAACTTGGTCTTTTTCCCCAAAATTGACCGCAGGGGACCCTATCCCAACAGGGCCCCAACAAAAATATCGTGACTTGCCCTCGAGTGACTCTATTGGTGTAGAGATCTTGTTGCAAAGACCTCCCATCTCAACTTGCACTACAACTACCTCGGCGGTGCTCTGCGTGGTTGCTTGCTTAAGCTACTCAACTAGCTACTCGGTCGTTGGTCCTGCACTGTCTTCTTTGACCTTTTGTTATGTCCTTTGTAGGCCTGCTAGCTTCTATTCAATGGCAACACAGAAAACATATGCCTCGTCCAACCAAGGCAACAATCTAGCCTTGAGGACTGCCTCTTTGTGTTGCATTGCCTCCACCTATTCGAGCAACTTCTTTGCCTCATACAGCTTAGTGAGTTGCTGTGAGATAGCAACGGTGTGTGTCATCATTGTGAGATAGCGATGGTGTGTGTCATCGCTCTTACTTTGTCATATTGTTGCTGCAATTATCAGGCCTCTGTGTTCAACCTTTGTAGGTTAGGATCCTCCTGTAGAGTCGGAATGACCTCCATCGACTGTTCCAAGAGTGCGGTGCAATCCACCATGGTGATGTATGCTATGGCTACTACATCTTTTACAGCTGCCTCATGTTTTTCTCTGACCTTTGGTGGAGTTGAAAGTTGTGTCTTCAACTTAAGCTTTGTGATTTTAAGGTTAAACTCAAACTGAACCTTGTCCATCTCTGTCTTTGCATCATGCACACCTGTAGCCAATTTCCTAGTTTTGGGCTCCACTGACGATTCTTCTGAGATATGCAGTTTTGGAATGGTTCTGCATGCTTTGGATACTACTGGTACAGTGCACTCATTTCTCTCCTGAACCTTCTTCCAAGCTTCTAGCATGGTTGTATTCTCAATGAATATCCATTCATTGTTGACTTTCTGCTCGCTGATCATGCTCAGTGCATGCTGATGCTGGGCCTTAATCTCATCGATCACACCTTCTTGTAGGGTGTGAAGGAATTCACTGGGGATCACGGCCAATTTGAGGCCAACATTTCTTAGTGTGCTAAAATTAGTCTTGCCACCCTCTACTTCCACGCTTAGAGCTCCATTCGGCAGTGCCACTGCCTAGAGATCCAAGGATCAAACCAACTCTGCCACTTGAGTGGTCCTCGATGCCAAACAAGTCGATGTCGAGCTGCCATGCCCTACACCTACTTGCAATCTAGTTGTTTGGATCTACAACTTGCGTAAACCCATCTATATGGCACTTAATGCCTACTTCTATTACTTCTCAAGCTACTGCAGTAGTTCCACAGTTGTATCTCTTACCTTGTTTATAATATTGTCCAAGTCACCCTCCATCAAGGTGATTAGATCTAGCGATGATTTGGAGTCTTTAGTCTCCTTTCTCTACCCCTCCTTTTCATGTTCCCAATGTTAGTTTACATGAAAAGGAGTACTCTCTAGATCTCTACCTCCCTATTTCAACTATTCATCGTCCTCTTTTTGGGGCGAGGTAGATTTTTGAATCCTGTCAAAGTTGTGCACTTCATGCTCCGCTTGCTCCTTTGCATCACGCTCTATTTCTGCATGGGCCTTCTCCTCAGTCTCCTTCTTCCTCTTCTCTATAAATTGTTGCACCTGTTAGGATTCCAAGAAACTCTCCTAAGTTGTAGCTTGGAGATGTCTGGTAACATTTAAATTCAACTTATTGTTGCAAATGGATGAATGGAAGGAATGATGCTTGTCCAAGCCAGATAACCAATTCTACTTTGCTTTACTCCAGACATGCGTGAACACCCTCAGACTACAAGGCTTTAGACCACCAACTACTCACAGTTTAAGATTGGGTGAATATGGAGAATATTGACCACACCAGCAGATGCACAAGGCCATGTGATGGCCAACTGCAACCAGTAAAGAAGTCTACAAATTCGATCTACTAATGCACAGACAAGATGATAGCTCTCTGGCAATAGATGAAGAGAAACCTGAATAGCTTATTCAATGATACACACAATACTTTAACATAGAGATAGGATGATAGCTACTCTAATGCTAAACATAAAGAGTTAGGAATACAACATATCAGGCATAGCTTGGAAGAGAAGATAAATGGAAAGTGAGCAATTAACAGCAAAAGAAGCTTGTATTAGCTAAAAATGAAGACAAGATGCTACAAGTCTCAAAATAGTTACAATGTCCAGAAGTTGAACCTTACATCAAAACATCAACCATCAACCTTGATTACATCTTGTTTGTGGGTATATATAGAACTTCATTACAAAGGCACTTGGCCATGTCAAGTATGGAGGGATCGTAATTGACCACAAATTGCATTTAACTACCTGATGGAGTCTCTGAGTGCATTTTCTTGTTGTAGTGGGTGAATCTGATCTTCTCAGGTGCTCTGTTGTCCTCTCAGGCAGCTGGAGTGTTTGTATCCATGAAGTTCCATAACTAATAAATGCAATTACATGCTTATGCTCTGTCTTTCTTCTCTTTGGCCATACTGTCTATTAAATGTGGTTGTTGAGGAGAAACTGCGACTGGTACTAGTAGGCCAATCACCCACATCCTTCGGGCACACGGAATGGTCAAGGAATGTGGACTATGCAGCGAATGGACAAGCTGGATGAGGGAGAAAGATTGGCCATTGGATTGGAAGGATAGATGGTGGATATGGCTTGGCGGAGGGTATTAGAAGAGGTGGGAGTGGAGTGAACATGGGCCGTTGGATCTCAAGTGGACAGATCCAACAGTGGTTGGGCGGTGAAAGCGCACGATGGTTATCAGGTGGGGTCATGAGGTGAAGTGGTAAGCGGTATCACTCGCACCACCTTTGAGGCTTTGGGCGATAAAGAGTGAGGGTGCTTGATTCCATTCAACACGTGACATGTGGCGGTGGAGGAGAGAGGAAAACCAATCTCCATCGCGTGTTAATGTTTCATCGCTTTGTGGGCGCGGGGAGAGTGATTGCCGTTGGATCTCCGACACAGATGATCAGATGGCAGGAATTCAATGGCGTGGGTCTCTTTGTCGGGTTCGAAGAGAGCCGTTGGATCAACGTGCGGCAATCGACGACTGTAATTAAAGGAGATGATTCTATAAGGCATGAGGACACATGACTAAGGTTTTATGGGTTTTTGGGCTTTAGCACTCGAGGCTTGCAACAACAGAGGAAATAGAGATGAAGGGAGAATGGGAGGGGAAAAGGAAAAAGGAAAGAATAATCATTATGAGCTCGTTTGAAGCATAACTGAACCAACCAAGCTCACTTCTGATCCTCCAATATCAAATATATGTAGCAGAGCTAACACTAGTTCCTTCTGGGGATGAGATCCTCCTTGTGAGGTCTCAAGAACTGCAAAACAATGCCTTTCCTATCAAAACCAGATGAGCAAAATTTCCTAGCGTTCCATTGGGCATGGAGTTTAACTAAGCTTACACTAAAACTGAGAAAACAACATATTTACAACTTTAAAGCCTGAAGACCTTAAACAACATAAATTTTCAAAAATCGCCCATTAATCGGGCCATCAAAAACTATCTTTCCTTCCATGCTTTTCAGCATGAAAGTATTGTTCCCCTGGATCTGAGTGATGACAAAAGGTGTTGTCCATAGAGCATCAAACTTCCCATGGTTGCCTTTCTTCTCTTTCAGTGCATCCCACTTAAGAACCAAGTCTCCAACCTGAAAACTGTCTGTCTTTGCCTTCCTATCAAAGGCTTCCTTGATTCTCTTTTGATTTGCTACAGACTTCTCAACTAGCTGATCCTGGATTTGATGCACTTTTGCCAAATCACAAAGCCTGTTTGCCATGTCCTCTTCCCCATTCTACTCTCTTGTAAAAAATTTGCCACAAGGAGGGTTAATTGAATTGGGAATACAGCCTCAGTGCCATATACCAGCTTGAATGGAGAATTCCCTGTGGATTTCTTTGTGGTCACTTTGTCAGCACACAGTGCATACTTGAGCTTAGAATCCCAATTCTTTTTGTTGTCTTCCAACAACTTTTTAATTATCCTTATCAGGCTCTTGTTGGAAGATTCTACTATACCATTGCCTTGAGGGTAGTATGAGGTGGAATGAAATAACTTAATTCCTGTTGAGTCACACATGTCCACCAACTCTTTTTCCCTAAAGACTGATGCATTGTTTGTGACTAACTTATATGGACAGCTAAACCTGGTGAAGATATTCTCTGTCAAGAACCTCATGACCACATGATGATCAACCTTTTTGGTAGGGATGGCCTCAATCTTTTTAGTGAAGTAATCAGTGGCTACTAAGATCCATCTGTGCTGGCCATTGGAATGTGGATTGATTTCCCCTATGAAATCCAAGCCCCACTACTGAAAAGGGCCACTACCATGTATTGGTTTTAAGGGCAGGGACTCCAATTGTTGCTTCCCTTCAAATCTTTAGCACCTGTCACAATATTTAACAAATGAAAAGACATCAGAAAATAAGGTGGGCCAATAGTACCCAACAATGAGGATCTTATGGGCTGTATTTTTCCAATAGTGATGCCCTCCACATATGCTGGAATGAAACTGCTGCATAACCTCCATGGATTGTTCTTTGTCCAAACACCTTAACAGAATCCCAGAGGGGTTCCTCCAGTGGAGCATATTTTCATGAATGAAATATTTAGTTCCCCTGAGCTTAATAGCTCTGGCTTGGCTTGAACTAAGGCCTGAAGGAACTTCTAGCTTCAGCAAGAATTGAGCTATTTGTAGAATACCATTCATAGGAAGCTAAATTTTTTGTCAGTGACTAGTTTTTCCCTGGTTCCACTATTCTTCTTCTATCTGACCAAACTCTAAATTCGTGGTTATCAAATTCATGTCCAAGATTTTGTAATTTTCTTCATCCATTAATCTAGAAAGGCCCCGGCCTTTGATAAGCTTGGTGGGCTTCAATTCTATGTTGAATTCAATAAGCTTTGCAATCCATTTAGCCCTTCTTCCATTAGCATCTGGCTACATTAGGACATATTTTACTAAAATAGAGGGCACATATTCAATTACCTTGGAATGTAGAATGTAAACTTTGAAAGCTTTCAAAGATTTGATAAGAGCATATTCTTGTTTTTCAATGATATCATAGCTCAACTCAACATCCCTTAAGGTTTTGCTGAAAAATGCCAGTGGATGCTCTGAACCTTCCTCCTCTGCTTGCAACAAAATTGTTGCAAGGGTGTCATTAGAGGCAAACAAACATATATGGAACTCCTTGTTGTAGTTTGGGCTGATCAAAGTAGGAGCTTCCATAATAGCTCTCTTGATGGATTCAAAAGATCTTTTTGCTGCATCAGTCCATTTGATTTCTGACCCCTTTTTCAACATGGAGGTAATGTGTTTTACAAGTTTTGCAAAACTTGGGATAAACCTCCTTACAAAATTTATCTTGCCCAAAAAAGATTGGATATCCTTCTTTGATCTCGGGATAGACAAGGTCTGTATTGCTCTTACTCTTTCTGGGTCAATTCTGACACTTGCAGTAGAAACAACATGTCCTAACAACTTGCCTTCTTCTAAAGCAAACTGTGACCTTTTTGGATTGACTGAAATCCAAAACCTTCTGCACTTCAGAAACACTTTCTTCAAATGCTGAAAATGGTCTTGATGGCTAAAGCAGTACACTGTTATATCATCTAGGTAGATAATGACAAACTTATCCTTCTCTCCTACAAATGTTATATCCATAGCTCTCTGAAAGGTGGCTTCAATATTCATCAACCCAAAAGGCATCTTGGAATACATAAAAGTGCCCCAAGGAGTGGTGAATGCAATCTTCTCTTGGTCATCTAGATGCACAACAACTTGATTATACCCTAAAAATCCATCCAGGAAATACATCACTTTGTCTCCTAAGACTTTCTGCAACAAATGCTCCATCTTGGGTAGAGGATAATTGTCTTTCTTAGAGCATTTGTTTAAATTTATGAAATCAATGCAAAGCCTGATTTCTCCACTTTTCTTCCGCACAACTACCAAGTTGGCTACCCACTTTGAACATCTCAGGGGGACTATGATTTTGGCAGCCAACAACTTCTTGATTCCTTTTTCAATCAGAGGGAGGAGAAAAGGATTTATGGGCCTCAGTTTCTATTTAAAAGGGATGGTGTCTTTCTCTAAAGGAATTTTATGCTGGATGATATTTTTGTTATATATTTTCAGGTCACTATATTCCCAGGAAAAAAAATCAACAAATTGCTTCATTAAATTGCAGTACTTAGAACTTTGGGCAGTAGATAGGTGGGTGGAAAGATTTATGTATCTTGGATGCTCTGGAATCCCTATGTTATGCTTATAGACTGCAAATTGATCTTCCTTTTGGGCAGCCTTATAAGGCACATCATTCTAGTCAAATAACTTTTCTAAGGGAACTAGACCTTTAGGTATCTGATTGCTGGGCAACTGGACAATGCTATCTTTGCCAATTTTGTTTCTAAGCTGTTGCTTGGGGTTTTCCTCCAAGGCTTCATTCTCTTGATCAATTTGCATTTCAGAGAATTCATCAATGACTTGTAGAAACTTTTTTACCTCATCATCATCCTCAAAAATTTTCCAATGTTGGACATTATCAGGCAAGGATGGTATATATTTCATCTGAACTTCATAAACTAGTCTGGGAGGCATGGGAGGGATAAAAATGCTAGCAGACAAAACAAGGGAATCAGCGAGCTGATTTTTTACTCTAGGAATATATGAGATACAAAAAATATCAAAAGAGTCTTTCAGTGTCCATACCTCATCTCTATATGCTTTCAGCCTTGGATGCCTTACTTGAAATGTTTTATTCACATGCTGAATGATGAGATCAGCATCTCCAAACACCTTTATGTTTTTTATTCCTCTATCTTTAGCTATGTTAAGACCCAATATTAGAGCCTCATACTCTGCTATATTGTTGGTGACATGGAAAGACAGATTAAAAGACAGATGTGTGCTTTCTTGTTTTGGAGATATTGGCACCACCCCTACTCCTGTAGTTTTCCTTGAACATGCTCCATCAAAAAACATCTCCCAAACCTAACTTCCTTTCTCTTCCAAGGCTTGGACTATTGGTTTCTTGAGCTGCATTGAGGACTTCTGAGATTCTTCAATTTGGAGAATGCATGCCATAAAGTCAGTGTCCATAGCGTAGATAGGATGATTAGACGAATTCTTCTCAACACTGATGATGTATGCCAGTCGTGCCTCTCTATATAATCTCCTACTTTCTCCTCCAAATACTAGGACTGTGGCATAAGATAGATCATTCTGTAACATCCCACCTAGTCTCTTAATCCACCCTCTGGATAGTAGCATGCCAAACTTAGGGGGGACATCTGCTACCAAAATGTCCATCATCATGCTCTTCATGGGCAGCTGAGTTAGGGTAATAGCTAAATCTTTGGTCAACCCGAGACATTTCACCTTTCTTGAATCGAAGGAGAATATATCATGATAAGGTCTAATAATATCAAGGCCTAACTCTTCCATGACAGCTTTGGGCATCAAATTATGGTTGGCCCCTGTGTCCAGCAGGCAATTGTTGAGGATTTTGTCATGAATGGTGAAGAAGACATAAAATGATGGGGAATTATCATCAGCAGGTTTAGTCATTTGGCTAAGCACAACTGCAGGTTTGTCATCTTGTAAATTGACATAGCCAGTGGAGGCTTGCATGGATTTCAGCTCAAGAGCATCAAGGATAGGCTTTCTAAAAACTTCACTCTTTGTAAGTTCTATCAAAGGCACATATATTTTTAACTTTTAGACTTCTAATTCAAAGCTGAAAGAGGAAGGGGACTTGTAAGGAACTCTTACCTCTTGAGCTGGTGCTTTGAGGATGACTGGGTCAGTTGCTGGCCTTTTCTGTTTGATGTTCTAATGCTCTATGGGAATAGCAGCTGTTTGGGTGGGATTCTCCTTGACATTGCTTGGTCTTGACCTCAGATTATATCTTTGATGTTCATCAATCTGTACAACAACCTCTCTGTCCCACTCTTGACCGGTTTGGTCCTGGAGTAATGATTCTTCATAGGCAGCCAATCTTAAGAAGGCAACACTGCCCTTATCTTCCATGCAATGGATTTGATCCTCTTCTTCAAACTACTCCTCCTCCCTAACCACATTTTGGAAAGGAGCCTTAACCTTTTGTCCTTCACTGAATTCTTTACCCCTCTGAATGATCTACAACTGATCATTTGCTCCTTTGAACGGATTTGGGTTTCTTGGAGCAAATGTGTTTGGAAGCCTTGCCTTTCCAGAGCTCTAGTCAACCTTCAGCTTAGATATCCCAGCAGCCAATGACTCTATCATTTTAGTCATTTTGTCTAATTTAGGTTCTAAAGATGAAGCAAAGGAAGAAGAAGCCTCACCTCTCTACCTCCTTTTATCGACATGACCTTTTAGCTTTTCTGTAGCCATGATATTAGACTTTACCTCTAGGGCTGCATCCTACATTTTGGCCAAAGTGGCACATCTTCTTTCTCTCAACAGCAGGAAAAAATCCAAGTCAAAAGCATTAGCATAAGTGAGTTTGGTAGAGGTGGAGGTAGGCTTTACTTCCACTGGTATCTTACTATACATACAATTAAACCTTTTATTGAAATCAGACAATGATTCCCCATTTTCCCTATTGAGATTTCCAAACTCAGTATGGTAATATAGCATGTCTTTTTTATCTCCCCAATGCTTCAAAAATACATCATCTAATGCTTTGATGTCTTCTATAGACCTAGGGGTCAATTCTCTGAACCATTTTCTAGCCTCTCCATCAAGGCTTTGGACAAATACTCTCATCCAGACATCATCCTCACTGATATCTAGGTTATCAGCATAACTATAAAAAGACTCAAGGTGTTCTTCAGTTGTTATTCCTTTATACCAGTGAACTTAGGCATGTATTTCTGATGCTCTCCTGCAGGCATGGAATTCAAAGGAATGGGCAAGACTAGGGGTCCATACCTAGCAGCTATGATTCTTTCCATCTTTGTGGGTGCTGCCATGACTGGGGTAGGTGGAAGGATACCGGCAGATTGAATGATAGGGAGTAGTGATATAGATGACAGGGACAAAGGAATATGATGGACTGTATGGGAAGCTTTCTTTGGACTGAGATCCAAAGGGGAACTTAATGAATAGGGAGCTTTATGAATCTCTAAGGGTATTTCTTCACTAACAATGCTAGGCTCTGTATCTTCAAGCTGTACATTCTCAGATATAATCTTCTCTTGTAGAGATACATAAAATTGTTTAGGCTTACCTGGTCCTAATGCTCCTTTCTATGATGTTTTTCTTTGCTTAACAATCTTCTCAAGGTCGAGCACTGGGTCAGCTGGTGATTTCTAAGGATTTCTCCGAGTATGCCTCACAAACTGAGCCAGAACTGTAATGTGGAGTCGCCACTAGGTTGTTCCTCCAGTAGAGTCGCCAGATAGATGATTACAACTAGAAATGTATCCAGACTTTGTCTATCATCAAAGCTATAACTGTGTCATTCTCTGAGGGAAGCTGAGCTTCAATCTCCTTTCCTTGACAATGGTGCCAATTATGTTAGGATTCCAAGAAACTCTCCTAGGTTGTATCTCGGAGATGCCTGGTAACATATAAATTCAACTTATTGTTGCAAGTGGATGAATGGAAGGAATGATGCTTGTCCAAGCCAGATAACCACTTCTACTTTGCTTTACTCTAGACATGCGTGAACACCCTCAGACTACAAGGCTTTAGACCACCAACTACTCATAGTTTAATATTGGGTGAATATCGAGAATACTGACCACACCAGCAGATGCACAAGACCATGTGATGGCCAAATACAACTAGTAAAGAAGTCTGCAAATTTGATCTACTAATGCACAGATAGGATGACAACTCTCTAACACCATATGAAGAGAAACCTGAATAACTTATTCAATGATACACACAAGACTTTAACACAGAGATAGGATGATAGCTACTCTAATGCTAAACATCAAGATTTCAGGAATACGGCATATCAGGCACAGCTTGGAAGAGAAGATAAATGGAAAGTGAGCAATTAACAACAAGAAAAGCTTGTATTAGCTGAAAATGAAGATGAGATGCTGCAAGTGTCAAAATAGTTACCATCTCCATAAGATGAACCTTACATCAAAACATCAACCGTCAACCCTAATTACATCTTGTTTGTGGGTATATATAGAGCTTCATTGCAAAGGCACTTGGCCATGTCAGGTATGGAGGGGTCGTATTTGACCACCAACTGCATTTAACTGCCTGATGGAGTCTTTGAGTGCGTTTACATGTTGTAGTGGGTGAAAATTTGATCTTCTCAAGTGGTTTGTTGTCCTCTCAGGTAGCTGGAGTGTTTGTATCCATGAAGTTCCATAACTGCTAAATGCAGTTACATGCTCATGCCCTGTCCTTTTTCTCTTTGGCCATACTATCTGTTAAATGTGGTTGTTGAGGAGCAACTGTGACTGGCACTGGTAGGTCGGTCACCTTCATCCTTCGGGCACACAGAATGGTCAAGGAACATGGACTGCGTAACGAATGGAGGAGATGGATGAGGGAGGAAGATCAGCCATCGGATTAGAAGGATAGACGGCGGAGATGGCTTGGTGGAGGGTATCAGAAGAGGTGGGAGTGGAGTGATCATGGGCCATTGGATCGTAGGTACATAGATGCAATGGTGGTTAGGCGGTGAAGGTGCATGGTGGTTATCGGGTGGGGTCATGAGGTGAAGCGGTAAGCGGTATCGGTTGCATTGCCTTTGGGGTGTTGGGTGGTAAAGAGTGAGGGTGTGTGATTCCATTTTGTTGGCATTCTGGCATAGGTTTGGTAGTTTTGGTGCTATGGCATAGGTGTTGTCCTTGATGGCAACTCACTCTGATGATAGATCACAGTTCAGGCACTCAAAAAGAAGAAAAAGACATATACACAGGTTCACTTTGACCAAGTCACGTATACACGCGGGTTGGACGTTCCCAAGGCGCATATGCGTATACACGCACTTTCATGCAAGGAAAAACGCATATATGTGGGAGAACTTGTTTCTGGTCCATGGTATTTAGTCCTTGGTATTTGAACCTATGGTTTTGGGCCATGGTATCTCGTCATAAGTGTTGATCCCAAGTATTGGGCCCATGGTATTGGATTGTTATGGTTTTGGACCATGGTATTGTGAAAGGCCTAAGGCTATAAAAGAGGAAGGAGATCATTTGGCAAGGGATTATCTGAATGATTGAATATTTAATAACATGCTAGATCTAGAATATGGTGATTGGGTTATGGTGTAGATCTAGATTTGAAGGAAAAAGGAACCTAAGCGCAAGGAGAAGGATAAGTTCTTTTGATGGGTCAAAATCTTAAGGCTTGAATGATAGTATCTCTGTATTATTTTGATCTGTTCTATGTGGCACTTGCTTGATCTATAAATCTGGGTAAACTAATATCTGATCATTTGAAGGGGTAAATTATCTTTATAGTTCTCTACGCAGGTTCCGTGAAGCGAAGGTGCATATACACGCAGTTCCTATAAGTCAGAAGAGCATATATGTAGGTTGGTCTTAGCACAGGTGCATATACATGCAGTTCCTATAAGCCAGAAGAGCGTATACGCAGGTTGGTCTTAGCACAGGTGCGTATACACACATTTTTTGTAAGACGAAAGTGCGTATACGCAGGTTGATCATATCACAGAAGCGTATGCATGCAAGTTTCTGAATATTGAAGTAGTGTACGTATCTTAATTTATGTTGTAGCTACTTCTGTTGATTATTGCAGTGATCTGGGTGTGATTATAGTCACTGTGATCTGGGTACAGTTGACAGAGAAGTGTTTATTTTGATTTAGTCTTGACAGGTGGAAAGGTGATTGGTTGATGCAGAAATTCTTGATGTTTGATTGATGTTATTTGTGGATCCAGACTGAAAATTTATGAAACTTGGTCCCTGGAAGGAAGATAAGGTTGTAGCCTTCTACAGGTAGCAGCCTGCGTACTAGCATCTCAACTAGTACAAGAACTAAGGGGGCTGTAGTTCCCTTCCAGGAGAAGTTAGAAAATGAGAGAGGGTTGTAGCTCTCTACAAGTAGTAGCCTGCGTAGTGGTAAAGGACTGCACTAGTACAAAATCATTGTAAAAGAAGTTTCTAATTGAAAAGATAGAGACATATTGCAGCAGGTGGTTTTCACCCACATTGGGTTTCCACCTTATATCTTGTGTTCTTGTGTGTGGTTGTCTTCTGCTCTGTTTTACTGTTCCTGGTAACTATCTATATGATTATGTTGCATAAATTAATGATCAACATCTGTATAATAAAGTAAATTATAATTATGCATAGTATACGCAGGTTTCATTGTCTGAAGTTACATATATATGCGGGTTCATCTATCTGAAGTAGCATATATGTTCTGGGTTTGAAAAAGAAAATAATTGACCTGATAATATTGATTCACCCCCCCCTCTCAGTATTATTTCCAACACATTTGGCATGTCACACGTGGTGGCGAAGGAGAGAGGAAAACCATTCTCCATTGCTCGTTAACGTTTCATCGCTTTGTGGGCGTGGGGAGAGCAACTATCGTTGGATCTCCGGTGGAGATGATCAGATGGTGGGGATTCAATCGTGTGGACCTCTTGTCAGGCACGATGAGAGCCATTGGATCAGTGTGCAGCAATCGAGGGCTGTAATTAAAGGCGATGATTCTATAAGGCATGAAGACACATGACTAAGGTTTTATGGGGTTTTGGGCTTAAGCGCTCGGGGCTTGCAACAACAGAGGAAATGGAGATGAAGGGAGAATGGGCGGGGCAAAGTAAAAAGGCAAGAATAACCCTTATGAGCTGGTTTGAAGCATAACTAAACTAACCAAGCTCACTTCTGATCCTCCAATATCAAAGATATGAAGCAGAGCTAACAACACCTTCAGTCAGGCCCCTTCCTTCTTCTACTTCTCCACAGAGTTCCTAGTCTGAGCAACCAAATATGATGGTGTGTTCCAATCTACTGGTCATCGCTTAAGGACATCAACAATGACACCATATGTAGCCATGTAAGGAAGATCATACCACTTATGGTTCAGATCCTTCAACACTCAGATCTAAACTTGGTGGAAGTCTGTTTTGAACTCTGCATACCAAGATAACTGCTCAAAAGTAGTTGGTGACAACCGTGTCTTGCGATTGATGGCTATGCAGATGCTTGCCTCCATCAACATTGAAAAAACATTAGTTTCTCGAACCCGTGCAATGTCCTTTATGGCCCATAGCAAAGCAAACTTTGTAGCTTCTGGTAAATCTGTTTGAATCAAAGGAAACTGGCTGTCTTCCAACAACTCCCACGTAACTAGCACAATTGATAAGAGAGCCATGAATAATGAAATTTCTTGCTTTGGTCTTGTGCCTCCCTACAATTCGCGAGGAACCTACTCCATAGGTAGTGCGCCCAATTAAACTATACGCCCTCCGCGTACTAAGTCGCTAATGAAACCATTGGTGCTGACACCTTTTATCAGAGCAGGTCCTTCAGAAGAAGCTTGATCACTTGAAGGAAGATCTATCATCATGAGCAACTACGAGAGAGAAGCATCAATCAGGCCACCAATTTTTGATGGGACAAAATTCATCTATTGGAAGGTAAGAGTCACAGCCTATCTTCAATCTCTTGGTACAAAAGTGTGGGATATCATAGATACAAGGTACATTTTTCCATCAACAACTCCTACAGATCCAGCTGAGAAGAAGCAATTTGAAACAAATGCAAAGGCTCTCAACACTCTATTAGGATGTCTATCTCAATCAGAATTTGTCAAGGTCATGTAGTATAAAGCCGCTAAAGAAATATGGGACAAGATTGTGCTGAGCTATCAAGGAGATGAGCAGGTAAATAGAGAAAAACTTCAAACCATTAGAATTTAGTATGAAATTCTCAGGATGTACAATGATGAAAGTGTGGCTAACTATTTTCTTCGTATAGATGAGATTGTTAATTGTATGAAAAATTTGGATGAAGAAATAAAAGAGGCTATTGTGGTTGAAAAGGTTCTAAGATCTTTATCTCCTAAGTCTGAATCAAAAGTTTCTGCAATAGAATAAAAGGAGAATCTATAGACAATTACCATGCCGTAGCTACATGGAATTCTAACCGCTTATGAAATGAGGAAAGGAGGACCATCGGATAGGAGAGAAGCTGCATTTAAGGCTTCAGGTAAAGGAAATAACTGAGTTAGGATATATGTCAAAAGAAGAGGAAGAATCAAATTTTGTTAAGAACCTTCAACGGGGTGCTGGAAGATTCAAAGGTAAGTTGCCCTTCAAATGCTTTGCTTGTGGAAGAGTCGGTCACTCTGCTGCCAAGTGTCCTCATAAGCTTGACAAAGGTAAGGAACCTGTTAGATGGAACAAGAAACAAGACGTAAGTAAGAAAAGCTACTACACTCATGAAGACAGTGATGGAATCTCAAATAGTGATGAAGATGAACGAGGTAATAACTATAGACTTTTAATGGCTTTTGAAGATGATGATTTTATGGATGTTATAGATGAAGAAGGTCTTTATGAAGAGATTTATAAACTCAAAATTTGTTTAGAAGAGAAAAATATGATTATTGATACTTTGCAATTTCAACTGGCTGAAAGTGAAAAACATCATGAAAAGTTAGAATGTGAAATTTTGGGACTTAGAAAAGAGATTGAGAAAACTAAAGCTCTTAATCTTAGATTTGTTAAGGATCTGAAACGTTAGATGACATTATCAAAGTGCAATGTTCTCCTCTAATCAAGACAGGTCTGGGATATAATGAAGAAGCAACTCAAGTGCAGAAACCATCCACCTCCAAAAGTTATCTTGATGTAGCAAGGAGGAGTGAGCAAAGGACTAATGGAGATCACCAGGTAAATCAGGGACATTTTTCTTCAAGAATGAACATAGATCACCAAGTAAATCATGGGAAATCTACTTCAAGGATAAACAAAAGCTACAACAGACCACAGGTAAATCATTCTCAATTTTCATCAATAATGAATGACAACTACAATCATTCGGTCCACAGGGTTGATAATTACAGGAATTTCTTCAATGACCAATGTTTCTCTTGTCATAACTTTGGACACAAAGCAGCTCAGTGTGTTGCCTACAAAACTATCATGACTAGAGAAACTCAAAAACAGAGGAGTATGACTGGGATCATGAAAAGGACCTACAATAACTTTTATGCTCTTGAAAATGAAATAGAATGTTCTATTTGTAATAATTTTGGTCATGAAGATTCTGAATGCAGGAGCAGGTTTCGGCAGAAAACTCAGAAGGAGAAAGCCTCAAATATCAAAACATGGAGAATGAAGGAACCACAACCAGAAAGATGTGGTATAGCCTTATATGCAGAAGGGTAGGAGAATCAATGGTACATCGATAGTGGATGTTCAAAACATATGACAGGTGATAAAGAAAAACTTCAGTCATATAGTGCCTTGGAGAAGGAGAAGAAGGTCTCATTTGGAAATAACACCCCTGCACTCATAAAAGGTAAAGGTTCTGTTCTTTTAAAAGAAAAGGTCAAAGCGGGAAATGTTATGTATGTTGATGGCTT